>CAKNYM010052755.1:38134-91674 GCA_932195095.1 Andricus curvator | reverse complement strand
AAATACTAACGACCCTAATGCCAATTGAAAAAATCTTCTTTACAGTCTTGATACTTGGGTCAATTAATAACGATATCTTTCGAAAAAACAGCAAAGATATCATCTAACTATATGCAGTGAGATGATTTTCAATATCTTTCTGATGCTCACTATTAATTATTGTAGAGTTGACTCAGAACCGAACTTTGAACAAACGTAATCAAATTCTATGGCTTAATGTCTCTGCATCGCAAATTCAAAAAAAAATTTATTTTTGTGTTATGATTGTATCGAAAAACATACTTTCTTTAATAATTCGTTCCTCTTTATTTCAGCAGAGAATCGTCTGTATAACCTAACTATCGAGCGCGAAGCGCGAGTGTCGCAATGAGAATTTAATCGCCAAAGTGCTTTGAGAACCGTCTTTGAAAAAAAAAAAAATTTAATTTAATTTTCAACTTATGATTGTAGTCCGGGGCGCGCGGATACAATATTTGTAATTAACGTGTCAACATACATCGATATATTGAGTTTCAAGTCAAGCGAAGCTAATCACTTTTCGAAATTCAATCCCTCTATTTATGTATGTTATTTTTATTGTCTTGTAAGGCTGGTCTATTTGAGTCCCGTAGTACTACCGTCAAAACGTATTGTACTATGCTTTTGTATTTTTTGAAACCCCGTTAAAATAGAGGTGTATACACGGGTCAACCTCGCTGCTAAAGTATCATTCAAGTCATTTAGTATGAGTACACGTATTGATGGAGATTTACCCAGGGGAGAGGAAAACTACAGAAAACCACCTCATGAGTTCAGCCGGTTTTTCGACATTTGAGTTTGAAGGCGGAAATTAGTTAGAACGCAGTGAATATAGAATTTATATGTTATAATATTATATATTTACCAATAGACTTGATGAGGATGACCAAAGCGCAAACCAGAGTAACAACGGACTTCATTTTTCGAATCTTACGAAAACTGATTGACGGAGGAACTCCCGATCGTACTTTTTCGAAAGTGAATTCTGCAATAGATTTCAGTGTATATATACCAGTTGCTATCGCATTTGTCCCCTTAACTTTGGCACAATTATCAAGATGGATTGGAGGAGAGAATATTATCTATGAGATCTTCGCGTTCCGAAAAACAGCTCTTTCCTCCTTCAAAGCCATACAGATAGTATATTAATGTACAATTACATAGGAACGGTCGTGAATTTTGAAATTTGAGCTAACCTTCCAAATATGCTGAGTAATAGTTGCCCAACTTGTCGCACTGATTTGATGATATTGACCTGAATTGAAGAATTATGCTAACATCCGTGAGGCTGAAAAATAATGAGTCTATTTGAACAGCTGTAGTTTTTGTGAAGATAGCAGAGGATTTAACTGAACTCATCTCAGCAGCCTTCAACTAAAACAGCGAAAAAAAATCGAAATTCAAATATTTAACCCGACCTTCCTAAAACTCCAGTTCATATCCTCATTCCCATAGTAATGTTTATCTACCCAAAAAAACCCTTGTACTTCTGACGAACCCCGTCCCACCCGCCTTTAACTGAAGCAGGCAAAACAATTGGAAATAAAAAAAATCCTCCCAGATACTTTCCCAAGACTCTAACTAATATCGCCATCGCAGCAGTGATATGCAGAAACCCCTAAGAACTACCCCTAGGACACTTGATAAACCACGTCTACGCTTCCTCCAACTAAAACAGCCAAAAAAGTTTCCAATAAAAACTAATTGCCCTAGACTCTTTCCTAAGACTGTAGTTAATATCCTCATCAATACAGTAATGTTCAGCAATCCATGAGAGAAACCCTAGTACATTTAATGAACCTGACCTCAGCTGCCTTCAACTAAACTAGCGAAAACAACTCAAAATAAAAAATAATCACCCTAGATACCTCTAAAAGACTCTGGTTAATACCGCCATTGCTGCACTCATTTGCAGCGATTCCCAAGAACAATCCCTAGCAAATGTAACGAACCCCGTCTCAGCTGCTTTTAACTAAAACAGCCAAAAAATTAGTTGTAATACTCAGAAACCCCTAAGAACTATCCCTAGCACAGTAAACGAACTCAGCCGCCTTTAAATAATTTGGGCAAAAAATTTCAAATTATAAATAGAAAGACACCTTCTCAAGAATCCAGTTCATATTATACTCACCGATAAAGTGACATTCATCAAGCCAAAAAAACAACCTCTAGCATATTTAACGAAATCCGTGTCAGCTGCCTTCAACTAAAACAGCAAAAAAAATAACAATTGAAAAATAAATCACTCTAGGTACATATCCAAAACTCTCTTTCATATCCTCATCCACGCAATAATATTCAACAACCACAAAATCAACCCCTAGTACATATAAAGAACCCCGCCTTAGCTGCAATCCCCTGAAGCAGCCAGAAAAATATAAAATAAAAAAGCATCTCGCCCGACACCTTGCCAAGACTCTCGTTCATATCCACATCCACAGAATAATATTCAGCGACCACAAAAACATCCTTTAGTACATTTGACAAACTTTATCTCAGCTTCCTTCATCTAACACCGCCAAAAAATTGAAATTAAAAATAATCACTTGAGACAGTTTCTCAAGACACAAAATATCCCCGTTCACACAGTTGTATTCAACAATTACAACAAACGTTTCCTAGTACATTTACATTTAGTACATTTATAACCTGGCTCACCTGCCTTTCACTAAAACAGTCAAAATAATCTGATTGAAAAATAATCAAACCAGACACTCTAGCAGATTTCACGAACACTGTCTCAGCTGGATTTTGAAATGTTTGAGAAAATCTAAAAATTAAAAAAATTTGCGCAATGTTTCAAATGTTTTGGATTTTGGAAATTCACGAAAATTCAGAGTATGCACACATTTTCAAAATTTCTGAAATATTCGGTAATTTATAGACGCAAGGGGGGACAAAACTGAATTTTGTTTTGGAAAAAACTGACCAAAAAAACTGGTAACAATTTTCACTCGATCTGAAAATCTTTTTTTGTTAATTATATCTGATTAAATTGTGCGAAAGACCATTTAGGATGATTTTACAAATGCATGAATTTAGACACCATTGGAACAGTGCTCATATGGAGGATTTATGGAAATTTAATTTTAATTTTAATATGAATTTACGAAATTTTGAACAGTTAAAGAAATTTTGGAAATGTAATGTATCGGTAATTATTGGATAATTACGAATATTTTTGAGATTGATGATGAATTTTAAAATGATAAAGGTGTGTGTGTGTGTGTGTGTGTGTGTGTTGTGTGTGAATTTATTTAGGGCTATTTCGTTTATGAGAGTCTTTCTCCCAAAATCGATACCACTTATTACAATAATTAACCTCTTTTTTCTCTAATTATTTGTTGATTAACGCAAGACATTTAAAGTTATGTACTGTGTAAAATAAAATAAAAAAGAAATACAAGGTAACCATTTTTTCAAAAAAAAACATCTGACAGGAACAAAATTTTAGATTGTTTCAAAATTGCAGATTTGGAATACCAAAGCCGCTTCAGTTATTCAAAATTTCAAGGTTTTATCACTTCAAATTTTTAATTCCATGAAAAAAATTCCTTCCATATTGTATTTTTCTTTAAAAATATATTATAGGATATGCTAAAAACATTTAAGGAAAAAAAATCGTTTCTGTTTAATTTCTCTCGAAAAGCACGAACTTTGGAGACTACATTATTGAAGAGCAAGATTTTATTTGTCCAGGTCAGACAGCTTTTACTGTTACTTTTTTCATCTCATATTCCTTTTATGGATACTTTTTCACTTTTTTGTGAAAAAAGACATACACAAATTTTTTCGATTGATAATAATTACCAGCAGTGTGCAAATGATAATTTTGGAGATGAAGAAGCACGCTTTTTTTTAATGATTATAATTTTTCTGTGTCTAATTACTCAAAATATGAAAATTATAATTTCACTATTATTATTCTTCATAGTAAAATTAATTAAACAAATAATAATAAACGCAATAAAATTATTATTCCGATCATTTTTCCTCTCTCAGTTTCTATATAATATATATGTTTCTTTTTTTAAATCAACGCAATATCTTAATTTTAATTAGCATGTTGAAAAAACCTGTAAGAAAAGCAGAATATTAGTTTGAATTTATTCAAAAAATTGTTTAAATTCAAAAATATAGAGAATATCGATTATTTTTCAGTCTGAAATTAACTATAATAGTTAAAAAACTGAAATTTTTGAAAAATTGCCTTAAAATCTTTAACATTATTTTTTTTTAATTTTCAAAATCTTTCGAAATTTTCAAAAATATTTTTTAATATTTTGTGCAACATTTTTTGCAATATTGTCTAAATTCAAATTGTCATTAAATCGGTTCAAAACTGGAAAATTAAAATATCTTTTGAAATATTTCAAAGTTTCCTTAGCATTTTTTTAAATGCTGCAAAATTGAAACAAAAAATTGTAAAATCTTCCACATTCTTTCTTGACATATTTTGTAATCTTCAAAACGTAAAATTAGTCTTTGGGAATGCGTTTAGGACAAAATATTTTTTCCATCTACCTCTCTCTATAGTTACCCTAAAACTTAAAAGATGATATTTATTATGACATCAATTTTAACAAATGTAATCAATAAATTGTTTTTCCTTGAAACAGTCTCATTAAAAATATTCTGAATAAGCCAACTTGATGCCCAGAATCTTTTCAAAAATTCTAAATATCTCTTTGACTTACTAGAATTTATTTAACAAAATGAAAAATCTTTGAAAATTTTTCCAGAAATATATAGAATTTTTATTTTCTTCAAACCTTTAAAAATTCTGAAAAAGCTTCCTTTGTGCGCAATCTTCAAAAATCTGTACTTTATTATGAACTTTTTAAAATCTTTTGAAATTTTAAATTGTTTGTAAATCTTTTGAAACCTTTCAAAGTTCGTAAAAAGCTTCTTATTCTTCGATAAATGTATGAAATGTTTAAAAATATTTCTCAATATTGTCTTAAAATTCCTATTAAAAAATTGAAAAATCATTTTTAGTTTTCCCAGGAATCCTCAGATCTTTTTTGATTTTCTCGAAACCTTTTGAAATTCTTACAAAGCTTTTTTTTGCAAACTTAAAAAATCTGCGTTTTGTTTTACTTTTTCTGAAATCTTTTTAAATTTCATTTAATTTCAAATAGGTTTCAATATCTTTGAAGAAATTTTAAACCTTCTAAATATCTTCTACGATGATTTGGATGTTTCCTTAATACTTAAAAAAAATCTGCAAAATTAAAAAAAAATTGCCTTAAAGTCTTCCAGATTTTGCTCTGAATCTTAGGAAAACTTTTAAATTCTCTTGAAACCTTTCAAAGTTCATAAAAAGCTTATATTTTTGAGAACCATTTAAAATGTTTCGAAACATTTTAAAATATTCTCTTAAAATAGATTTCAAGGAATAAAAAATCATTTGAAATTTTCACAAAAATCTCAAGATTTTCTTGAAATCTTTCAAAAGCTTAAAAAACTTATTTTTTCGCCATCTTTAAAAACCTGAACTTTTTTTGACATTCTTTAAAATCTTTTAAAATTTCAAATTGTTTAACAATGTTCTTAAACTTCTAAACGTTTTAAATATCTTTAAAAATTATTCGAATTTTTCTAAACATTTTATAAAATTCTGCAAAATTCTGAATCTTTTGAGGCAATTTTAAAAACCTTTTAGAATCTTTTTGAATATTCTTGTCTAATTAATTAGAAAAAAAAAACATAAAAAATTTTCCAAGGAATCTTGAAAATAATTGTTTGATTTTCTAAAAGCTTTCAAAGTTCCTGAAAAGCTTCTTCCTTCAATAACTATTTGAAATGATTTAAAATGATCATCAATATTCCTTTGGAATTTATTTTTTTTATTAAGAATTAAAAAAATTAATTAAAAAAGCATCTTTGCTGAGTATTCTTCTAAAATATGGATTTTGATTCAGATTCCTTAAAATTTTTTCAAGAAATGATTGGAAATCTTTTTTAATATAGTGATACCATTAAATAAAAAAAAGCATTACGAATTATCCCAGAAATCTTAGGAAAATTTTTTAATTCTCTTGAAAACTTCTCAAATTTTTGCAGGAGCTTCTTTTTTCGATAAGCATTCAAAACATTTGAGATATTTTTTAATTTTCCCTTTGAATTAATTTTTCAATATTTTGAACTGTTATTTGAGTATTTCCGAAAATGCGAATTTTTTCCAAAAACATGTATCTTTTTCCTTTATAAATCCATGATAAGTTGATGATGAAACCGCAAGTAAACTTTTGTAATTCGTACTGAAAAACTTCCCTTTGACAAAAATGTAATAGAAAAAAATTGCCAAGATCCAAAACTCAAGATTGGAAATTAAAAATTAAAATTCCGTATCTTTATATCAATATAGGATTTTTCAGTTTGCTCTGGCGGTTTAAATTAGTCAAATTCTACTAACTTAATAAGAGAAAAAATTAGCCGCTAAATATTAGTAGAATGTTTCTCATTAGATAGTGGAAAACTACTATGACAATATATGAATTTATTTGGGGCTGCATGCATTATTTTAAAAAGTTTATAGAAATAAAAAACGTGGCAAATTAAAATGTTTGATAAAAGAACATGAATGTTTAAGATTTTTAGCTTTATTGAAACAAGAGGAAAGCTAGAAATTGAAAGAAAAACAAGAATTATTTAGACAATTTATCGACTTCACCTTGCTTTATTGGCGTTAAAAATAATCTCTTCTCTAATAGCACGCACCTAACACGCATTCAATCGTTCATTTCAAATTGAGATAAATATTTTTTTAAATTAAACAAACCTTTTCTTTAACAACATTTTTTCTTAAATCTATTAAAATTTTTTTCATTTAACCAAAATCAAACTTCATAAAATTTTTTCGTTTAAAATCTATATCGTTTAAAAAAGTACAATTCAAGTCAAGTTCGAAGACATATTTTTCAGTATTTTAATTTGAAAAATAACGACTTACTTCAAGTTATTGAAATCTATTAAAAAGCCCTAAGATATTTCGAATCATTTAAAATACCTTCAAAATTCCTTTGAATTAAAAAAATCTCTAAAATCGCTTGAAATCTAATAAAATTCTTTTAAACTTTTAAAAGCTCTTGAATATTCCTTAAATTTTTATAAATACCCTAAAATCCTTTGAAATCTTATGCACTTCTTTAAAGCTTTTAAATGCTCTGAAACATTTTTTGGGAGTTTTAAAAATACCATAACATCTATAAAATCTTTTGGAATTACTTTAAATTATTTAAAGCTATTAAAAATACCCTATAATATTTCAAATCCTTCAAAATCTTTGAAAATCTCTTAGAATTTGTATAGCTCTTGAAAATTCATTGGAATTTTTTAAAATACTCTAAAATATTTGAAATTATTTCACATATTTGGTTATCCTTAGAAAATTTTAAAAGCTTTTGAAGATTCTTCCGAATTTTCAAAAATACCTTCAAGTCTTAGAAATCCTTTGAAAATACTTTAAATTATTGAAGTCTATTGAAAATACTCAGGAATATTTATTAACTCAAAAATAAATATACACAACTCTACATTTCTTTTCGCAATTGGCTATAGTTTTTCAAAAATGCAAATTGTTTCTAATACACAAAATATTTCTTTATACTAAAAATTCAATGCATAATACATTTTTTAAGTAATTTATTATTGTTTTCAGCAATTTTCTCTTAGAATAGAGTCATTTATCAGTATTTTTAATAATATTCTCTGAGGATAATGCTAGAAAATTGCAATTTTTTCGTTCGTTATCGAGCTCTTTTGGATAAAAATTCAAAAAGAGCATTTTCAAAATTTTGTGTGACTATTTTTTCTAATATTTGGAAATTCTAGATACGGCTATTCGTGATACTCAAAAGACAAGCAATTCATCCTTAAGACTTTTTGCGATAAAAAAAAATACCAGAGTTATAGTATATACGAAATTAGAAAAAAAACGAAAATGTTAAGCCAAACAACACACGATATGAAAAAAAGTCCAGAGAGCAAGGACGTTGGTTTTCAAAAGCCCTACACGATTATCGTAAGAAATTTTTAAATTTTTTTGAAAAATTGAAAATTCCAATTTTGATTGTACAAAAAATATGTTAAAAAACTAAAAAATTCCGTTTTGTGATCAAACTATGCAAGATACCAAAAAGATGAGTTGAACAAAAATTATGTACCTGAAAAAGATCTACAAATTCATTATGATAGTGACTTTTTGATAGAAAGCGTAGTTTTTTTTTCGCAAAAACAACAATAAAAATAAAAATATTCAATTTTTAGACAAACGTCACGAGGTACGAAAAAAACGATTAGACAAGAGTTTTTCACCCAAAAAAGAGCTACAAAATTGTTATTTTTTTCATTTTTCGATAAGATGCGTAGTTTTTGTGTTAATCGTGAAAAATAACTTTAATATTTGAGTCTTAACAGAATCTGAAAACAAAGCACTTTCTAATTTTGTAAAAAGGAAAATTTATTTAAAAATGAAAATTTTTGAAAAAAAAATATTTTTCCACACAATTTTCTTTTTTAACCATTTTTTCACAAAATTTTTTTTTTTTAATTTTTTGAAGGAAAATATTTTTGGAACAATATTTTTGCGCTTATGCCCTTTTGCTTTGCGAAATTTTGGCGCTTATGTTCTATTGGTTTGATAAATGTTGGCACTTCAAACGATTTTGAAAATTTTTGTTCAGGTGTATATTTTCCTTCTTTTCCGTCGAAAATTGCAATTATTTAGCAAACTCTGGAAAAAAATTTGCCTTGAACAAGAGGGTGGCCCTTATTTTTCACTTTTCGAATTTTTCTGCTCTCACCCCCCTGTTTTGTTGGAATGATAAAAAAAAACGTCTTCAAATTTGAGCGAAATCGGTTAATATTTAGGGGTGGCGCGAAGACCATAAAGTTTTCCATTGATTTAACATGGGAAAAAGTCAGCTTTTTATAAATCTAATATTTAAACGCGATAATATGTTACAAATAATTCCATGTTTCAGAATATGGTTCAAAATTCGTCAGAGAATAAGAATCAATCATGAATTTTGAGGTTGAATAATTTTAAGCCACTCTTATGGGTCCCCAAGGAAAACCCCATAAATGACAAATTTGAAATTTACGTAATATTGCGGTTTATTGACGCTTTTTAAAAGTTAAAAAAAATAAATAATCATTAATCGCTAATTTAAGAATAACCAGTCATTTGTTAACTAATATTCGATTGTTTAAACAATATTAGTTTTTTTTTTGAATATATTTGTTTTTTTCAGTTCACTCGCGAAATGAACATATTTTCTAGACTTTATGAGTTATTTAATCAAGACAAAAATAAAATAATTTGTTTAAATAATTTCACAATTATTTAAATAGTAAGTATTTGTTCAAGTATATATGTTACCTTAAAAAAGCAGGAGAAACATTTTATCTCACTAAATTTTCGACGAATTTTAATATTTTTAAGTACTAATTTTGTCGTTATGAATACTCGTAGGTGTTTAAACAAATTCAAATTATTTAAACAATTTTCTTTACATATTTTATTTTTGCTATTTTTCGAAAGATTTAAATATTTAAAAAATTTGTAAAATTATTTAAACCAATTATTTTATTTTTATAATTGATTAAATAACTCATAAAGTCTAGAAAATACGTTCATTTCGCGAGTTAACTGAAAGAAACCAAATATTTAAACAAATTAAAATTGTTTAAACAATTGAATATTAGTTAAAAAATGACTGCGTATTCTTAAATTAACGATTAATATTTTTTTTTTCAAACTTTTAAAAAGCGTCAATAAACCGCAATATTACGTAAAATTCAAATTTGCCACTTACGGGGTTTTCTTTGGGGACCAATAAGAATGGCTTACAATTGTTCAACCTCAAGATTTATGATTGATTCTTATTCTCTGACAAATTCTGAACAATATACTGAAACACGGAATTATTTGTAACATATTATCGCGTTTATATATTAGATTTACAAAAAGCTGACTTTTTCCCATGTTTAATCAATGGGAAACTTCATGGTCTTTGCGGCACCCCTAAATATTAACCGATTTTTCTCAAATTTGGGGATTTTTTTTTCTGGAATTCGAACAAAAGTGAAGGGTGAGAGCAAAGAAATTCGAGGGAAAAAAATGCACCAAGTATAAATAAGAACCACCCTATTGAACAAGCATCAGCTCAAATAAGTATGAACACCCAAAGTGACGAAGTGAAAAAAAAACAATATCCTGAAGGAGTTTTCTGGAAAACCTTTTTCTAATATACCCGCTTATTTCCTGATCATTCTGCAACAAGAAAGCAAGAAAACGCTGAGTTAATTGTTGCAATAGAGAAAGATAATTATGTTCGTGGAGTATCGCGTGACGAAAATGGCCCAAAAATAAAAATAGACACGGAAAATAACGATACTGTTGAAAACATGACCCCAACCGAAATTGCTAATCATCCTTTAGAATATTTACTACAACCTTGAACTATAATTTTTCACACATCTGAATCAAGTCAATCAACAAAAATTGAAATCAATTTCGTTATGTGAACCAAAGAATCAACACGTTGTATGATAATTTTTTGACTAACAGCTGCAAATTATAATGAATTTGACGTTTGCATAGCCTTTAATATCAGATGCCAATGTGCTAAATAAATAATTCTTTATTATGTGCCTTATTATATATATTTCTGTCCCATACCTTATTTTCTCTATCACATCTAGTATTTAAATATTATAGTTATATATTACTTTATTTTTTACGGAATAGAATAATATCAGTTTTGAAAAATATATTCAACATTTTTAAGATTAATTAAGGTTACACCCTGAGTGTATAAAAATCCGAGACAAAAATATTCTATTCTTAAGCAATACAGTACTAGTGGAAATCCTTTATCTGAATTCTTTCTTATGAAATCCTGGATTTTTAAGTTAATTTTGTAAGAAAATGTCTGACGATCGAATGATTCTTAAAGGTAAATAAAACTTTGTACACGTGTTTCCAAGGTTCGGCGCGGCAATTTATGTCAAAATCCTTAAGCTAGCAAAAATATATTACTCCTCATATTTGATATATTACATAGTATCACTTTATGAGGTTGTTTTTCGCTTGTTTTTAATGGTCGGCTTCACACTGTTAGATGATTCTTGAGAAATCTTTATGGATTTGTAACTTACAATTTGTTTTCAAAAATTCATCCAACCTATTTTTGTTGTGTAAAAACAGTATTTCACATTTATTTTCATACAAAATTGGCTGTTTTTTATCATAGTATAATCGACAGATATTTTATACTATATTGATTTTACGGAAGGAAACTACAAGATAAAATTCTGAAAATTTAATATTTGACCGAATCCATTTCAAAGCAGGCCCATTTGTTCGTTTTCCGGAAAAATAAAATACGTAATTTTTCTTTTAACGTTGACCCGCATACCAGGGCTTTTGTAATTAACATGCGATTTTAAATGGGAGAAACTCGATTTTCAAAAAAATAGGGAAAAAGGTAATTGTTATAAACTTTTTATTGTGCCCGTAAAATTTCCCAAAAAATGCAAAATAGCATCTTTCTATCAAATTCACGCGGAAGACGGAATATTTTCAAATTTTTTTTAACATGAATTATTTTGGATCGAAAGGTAAAGAGTTTTCAAGTATTTTCAAATAACTTCGAATCGTTCAAACAATTAGTATTTGTTTAAACAATTTTTCCCCTGTAAATTGTGAAAAGTTATTATATTTCGGGATAAATTATACCAAGTTGATAAATGTCAACAGTATTACTACTCGTTTAAAATATTTAGTAATTATTTAAAGAATTTTTATTTGTTAGAACAATTTTTTCTCCTTAAAATCGTAAAAAGTTATTATTGTTTGGAATTAACGACACTTCGGGTGTTCATACTTATTCAAGCTGATGCTTCTTTGAGGCGATTGTTTTTCCAGATTTTGCTAAATAATCGCTGAATAAACTGTTTAAATTAATGATTTCTGTAAATTAAGTTACTTACTAAAACCTAAAATTTATAAACGCCCGTTATTTTGATATTTTGAAACATCAAAAATGCTGAAATTTTTAATTAATTAATTTACTGTTCAATCAGTAAGTTTACGATTAATGTAATTTCTTTCGTGAGAAAATGAAATTAATCAAATATTTCAAAATCAAAATAGAGCAGTATCGAGTAATCAAGTTTGCAACAATTGACCAACTTTTAATAAATGTTCACATTTTTTTCAGAAGTAAAAACAACTTTACACCTAGGAGATCAATAATGTTAATGTGGAAAAAATTTTGTTTTCAAATCTATTTTGAAAGCTTTTAAAGACAACAGTCATACAGAATTTTATAAAGAGTCATCCACAGATTACATGAATTTTCAAGAAAATATTCAAGTTTTCAACTCAAAAAGACAAAAAACCCAAAAATGGAAGAATCACATTTTCAGTTGAAATAATTAATTTTCAACCAAGAAAAAGAGAATTTTCAACAAAGGTGTTGAATTTGAAACTAAAGTTATGAATCTCGAATAAAAAAAATGCATTCTCGACCCAAAGTGTAACCTTTGATATTGCCACAAAAAAAATTTCTTAATTTTCTATAAAAAACAGTTGAATTAAACCAAAAAATACGAATTATGAAAAACTTTTGGAATCCTCAACCAAAATAGACTAATTTTCAAATCAAAAAGGGGAATTTTTAACAAAATAGTTGAGTTTTCAACCAATAGAGACTTTTCAGTCGACTGAGGAAAAAAATCTCATCATAAATGTTGAGTTTTCAAAACAAAAAGACGACGACTTTTTAACAAATATGTTCAAATTATAACTAAAAAATACGCATTTTCTACGGATATTATTAAATTTCCAACACAAAAAAGACGACTTATCAACAAAATATGTAAAGTTGCAATTGAAAAAAATCAATTCTCTAGCAAAAATGGAATAGCTACATTTTCAAGTAAAAGAAAAGAATTTTCAACTAAAATGATGAATGATCAACCAAAAAAAAATTAATTTTGAACCAAATTAGTTGAATTTTCAATCCAAAATATGAATTTCCGGGGTGGGGACAAGCCTACACATAAATTTCACAGCAAAATATTAAAACCACGAAGCAGCTTTTACGACAAGAGTAAACAACGGAAAATATATCATTCTTTTAGATTCAAAAACTTTGTAATACAACTTTTTCAATTATGTTTGAAATTTTAATTAAAAATTATAATAAAAGAGTTTTTACTTTTATGACCGTTGCGATAGGTTTAATCTTGAACAAAAGGAATTTTAAATAATGGAGTGTTTTATTCTTCAAAAGGTATCATATCGATCTAAAAAAAAATACAGTGAAATTTCCCCTATGTCCGCGTCCTTGAAACGTAAGGATTCTTTATTTTCAAGGCAGGAAGGGCCCCCACCTTTACTGTGAGTGGGCAGGATATTTTGTTTAAGCGCCGTTCATTGGCTGCCCCGGTTTTGCATCGCTGCCCTGGCTCTAAGCAACTTTTTCAACTACGTATGTGCCGCAAAGCGCGGGTCCATTTGAAATCAATGAATACTATCAATTTACGCCTCGGAAGGGCTGACAGTGCACGAGTATACTCAGTCCAGGATATTGCGCAATATGATGCATTCCAAGTGGAAACGAATTAAACAGCCCGGATTTGCGCACTTGAAAATCTTGCGGCCTATGACCGTGGTTAGCTCATTCGCGTATCATGTATGTCAGTGTTTTTTAAGTCAATATAATAAAATCAAAAAGCGTCTCAAATATATCGCGTC
The DNA here is from genome assembly GCA_932195095.1 of Andricus curvator. Lineage (NCBI taxonomy): Eukaryota > Metazoa > Arthropoda > Insecta > Hymenoptera > Cynipidae > Andricus > Andricus curvator. The sequence goes on along the minus strand of CAKNYM010052755.1, from coordinate 77,885 downwards.
AATGCTAGGCTAGGTAGAAATGTCAGTCGTCAGGAAGGTTAGCATATATGGGACTGCAACTGCACAAGCTGTTTTGGAGAAAATATTCTAACCGTGAAAGTAAGTGACAAAGCTCTGAATAGTAACATTTTTCAAGTGTAGAATTTATTTCCTCAGTCATGTCTCATTCTTTTCTCGATTGACGACCTTTCAGTTTCACAAAATACAAGCAACTGTCTGAAATTTGAGGTTAGCAAGTACCCTATCTAAAACACTAACCTGAAGTTTTAGATATTTCATTTTATTTCGTGAGAGTGAATGGTCGTGAATCGATAAAAAAAATGAAACATGGCTGAGAAAATAGATTCTGCATTTGAGAAATATTACTATTCGTGCATTTATGACTTACGTTTAGAATATTTTCTCGAAAAAGTCGTATGACCTATTCCCATGACGTCATGCTAAAATACTCAATTTAAACGAGGGCGCTCTTCGGGCCGCTTTTTTTCCTTGGCCAGCCACTGAGGTGGATGAATGTGTACAGGTACCGTGGTGGGAGTTGACGGAACTGCGCAATGTGAAATAGCTGTGTACAGGGAACTTGAAATAGGAGGGACTTGAAATAAAGGAGACTTCACTGTCACTATTTTCGACCCGCCCTAATAGATATTCATATTTCCAATTATTTTTCTTTGCAAGCGGATATCAATAGGGATGATTTTATAATTTCCCCTTGAGAAAACTCGATATAAGGTTTAATTTAGTCTACAACAGGGTCTAAACTCAAAGTTTTCCAATTTATTATGTAATTTATTTTTTTTACATTCAATATAATAATATTTCTAGAGAAATTGATCTCGAAGTTTCTAGAATGATGCAACATGTATATAAGCTAGAGCTATTAAATTTGTTTGCGAATTTAGAGAATATTTAGAGAACATGTGTCTTTTTCAAATGTTTAAGAAAGATTTGAAACAAAAACATCGTACGTAATAAAATAGGGGAGGCCATCCTACAGTAGATAATGAACCTTATAGTAGATAACCATAAATTAAAAACACAATTATACCTGAAATCATTGATTCTCATTTTACTATATGTAGTGTCCTGAATATTAATTAAATTAATTAATTATTTTACATGCATTAGTATTTTGAATTAGCTGGAACATTTTTCACACTACGCGCGCACTTATTACCCTTTCTTTACAAAAAAAACTCACGCTCAGACAAAAAGACTGTTTCACTAATTGTAGAATATTTATTATTAATTATTATAAATAAATGGCCAACAGCCATACCACGCTGAAAAAACCAGTTCTCGTCAGATCACTGAAGTTAAGGAGCGTTGGGCGCGGTCAGTACTTGGATGGGTGACCATTCAAGAATACTGCGTGCTGTTGGCCCGTTATGGGTGTGGTGAGCCCACACTTGTAGTTATTTACTGCAAGAAACTATCCACCTAGAAACACTACCCGAATCGGGTAGTGTCACGCCTACCCTGAAAGGGAAATGGCTTAATGGCATACTTAATGGTATACTCAAATTGTACACTAATTTTTGTCAAGTTAAATATAGATATGCCATATTTGATACAGGTTCAAACCAATTATCGTTTATTTTGAATGAAGTTTTTGTTTAATTAAAATAAACATTTATTTGAACTAAACCGAATGCATTCAAATAAATATTTTGTTCATAATTCTTAAATTATTTCACTTTTTACGTGGATATGGACGGAACGCGGTAATCATCTTCCAGTATATGTACAATGGGCATTGAAATTTTGACAATTTTTGTTGTTAGAAATGAAAGAATAAAGAAAGATGAAAATGAAAGAAGAAAGGGGATTAGGCGGGTCTACTGTCTTTTTCTTTCCTATTTTTGTATTTGCATTTTTTTAATATTTTTAATGATGGCATTTGCATGTGTGGTTGTCCAAATTTCGTGGTATGTTTCTGGGAATTTTTATTTTCCAATTTTAAAGAATTTTTTTATTGTATTTTCTTTCTTATACATGTTTTGGAATTATTTATAATGAAGAAGGAATTTAATCAGATGAATTAAAAAGTCCACAAAAACAAACATTTATAACCCGCAATAACCTCGCAGTATTGTACATACAAATTCAATACTTTTGTTTACACTAGTCACATTATTTGATTTTTACCTTATGGTAGAGCACTTGCTATGATTATTATTTTCTACACATTCACTGATGAGATGATTGTTGCGCTCTTTCCACATTCCCGTAAAAATTAAAATAATTTAAGAATTATGAAAGTATAGTTTATTTCAACGAATGTAGCTTCATTTAAATAAATTTTGATTTGGAATAAACAAACTTTTGTTTGACCCTGTATCAAAGAGGTAATACTTATATTTCAATTCAGCCAAATTTGTCTAGAATTTGAGTCAAAATGCTGTACCTGAACGAACCATTAATCACTTAAGCCAAGCAAAAAAAATATATGGTTGGACATCCGAAAGGAGACAATAAATCAACTTTTAGAAGTAGGATGACGTTCATATTTATAAATTATCATTATTTTGTTATTTTGAGAAACAAATTTCTGTAGTTTCTGAATCGCCAATAAAAAAAATTCTATTGATTCATTGGGTGAAAGAACCTTCGACAAATTTTCGTTTAGAAGTAGATGATATTGATGCGAATGAATGTTGAACATAGGAAAGTTAATAGTCACAACTCAAATTATTTACTCAATTAATTTAGTTATAATGTTTTAGGTTATTACATCAGTAGGGTTTAATCCAGTGTTCAAAAATATCTTGTACTGCATTTTATTTGAACACAAAGTGAATCCTGAGGTTTCAAAAGTACTGCAGCTCATTTCAATCATCCATTTAATATCAAAATGATCCAATTTCGAAAATAAAAAAAAAAGTATGAGCCCAGCTTCACGATCCTAAAAACGAACCGTTGCTTTTTTTATTTGTTAAAGCTCTCACCAGACACCTTAGGCAACAGAATTTTCAAAAGTGCTATCTCATCAAACGCAAAAATCTCAAATCATAATTGGGACAAAATCTAAATTTAGTACAAATATTTGACAACGAGCAAACAGACGAGAAGAGATAAATTAATTCACAAAAGTAACTATTTTTCGAAATCTGGTACACAATATAAATCTCCCATAAAATTGCCTGAAATCCTTTTGGATTACTCAAAATACCTAAACGGCTTTGAAATAAATACAATGAAAGTTTTTCATTGTATTTATCCTTGAAATTCCTCTTGAAGGTCCAATAGAATTTAAAAAAATCTTTTTAATATTATTAATATCCCGGTGAACCTTCTTGAAATATTTTGAAATTTTCTGGAATCCTACGAAATTATTTGAACCCTTTAACAATTCCTATGAAATCCCTTGAAATCTTTGATCTCATACGAAAAGGCTCGTAATCAATTTATATTCTATAAATTCCAATACAGTAACTGATATGCTATGAATATCTATGGAATATTAAGAAATTTTTTCCAAATCGCTCGCAATTCGTTGAAATACCTTGCAATTATATTTTTGTGCCATTTTGATTTTTTTGCGTCAAATTGAATATCCTACACAAGACTGTATTTTCAAATTCAGTTTCATTATACTGATCAGCAGGATTGATTTTATCAAAGGAAAGTCAGCGACTTGACATTTAAAAATTGAGTATTAATATTCTCTCTGATCAAATTTGATCATTTATTTGTTGCGAAATGAGGAAGGTCTATTATTGAAACAAGAACAACAATTTAGATAAGAATGTCGTTTTAATTTTACGTATACAAATATGTTGATTTTTCAGCAAACTTTTTCCTTATCTATGAGATATCGATCAAGTTTTCCGCTATCGCTTTATTGAGCATTCCTTTAATTGGAAAAATGAGAATCGTTCATACTCTAGTCTCATTATTGGCGGTTATACTTAATTCAATTGGTAAATATAATTATATAATATCTACAATTTTCATTACATAAAAAATATAAAGTTAAACAAAGAGGTTTAAAATCGTAAAATTGTGTAATGAATCGTAGCGACAAACGGGGTAATTCCGAATATGTGGGGTAAATTCGGACATTTCTAAATTGATATTTCAAATTACTCAAGGGGGTTTTAACCATAATCTAGAACCAGTCACAGCCTTAACTGGTTCTAGATTCTGGTTGAAATCCCCTTGAGTAATTTAAAATACCAAATTAGAAATGTATGAATTTGCCCTATATGTCCAAAATTACCCCATTTGACGGTATATTAGTATTGTAATCTGAAATAAAATTCTAGAAAAAGTTATGAATAATTTTGGTGAGCCACCTGCAATCTTAATATTTGATTTTAGATTGATAAGATGCTTATCTTTACTTAAGGTAAGAATTTTTGTCAAAAAGTGTTAATTTTAGTATTGGAATTTAATATCGGTTTATACATTGTATGTTTTTGAATAGGTTTTAAATCCTTTAAAATCTTTTGAAAGAACTTGAAATTTTTTTAAACTCTCGAAAATTCCTAGTAACCTTTTAAAATATCCCGACATCTTTAAATTCTTTAAAAACTTTAATCTTTGAAAATATATTGAAATTATTGAATATCTTTTCAAACATTGAAAATCCTTTGAAATCTCTGAATTCTGGTAAAGCAATGCTTTGAAATTACATTAAAATATTATAAAATCCCTTGAAATCCCATGGAATCACATAAATTCTGATTATATATTCCTTGAAATCCCTTGAACTTTTCGAATCTTTCTCAATATGTTAGCTTAGCCAAAGTCGATAAACTTAAAAAATGTGCAGCCACTTTGCGGGTGGTAGTCATTCAACAAATTGTGAAAACACTGCTTTTATTGATATTTTTCACAGAATGATGAAAAAATTTCTAATCGAATCATACCGATATGAAGTCTTTATGATATTAAAACAATATTTTTGCGTAAAACTACGTAACTTTACCGTTGTACACTATGAGGCTGATTTGTTAAAATTATCACTGCTGTCGTTAAGCATTGCACCTGACTTTTGACGTCCGAAAAAGAGGTGATAGTTCCTATGTGCCATTTTATGACACAGAGGGGTGGAATACAGAATTGGAAAATTTGTGTTGCCTGATAGTTTAGTGGCTATATAGCTCGAGAACAACGAAAGTTTTCGCCAAAAAAAGTGATATTCGATCATGAGACTGTTAGGAAATATTTTTTTAATAAGTTATTTTAAACATTTTTTCTTAGTAAACGAATAAAGTATGTTATATATGTTCAACAAGACTCCTTCAGTGCCTTCGGGTTTAAAATACATGATAATGAGGATGGTCATCAACTGACCCATCTTTGTACATAGATGACCTGAAGATATAAATCAAAAAGCAGTTTTCAAAACATTAAATGTTGTGAATGCAAATATATTGAGTACAGATTAGATAAATGCAAAACAATTATTTTAATCAGACCGGAATAAGGGACCACTGAGCTATAGAGCGAGAACGAGAATGACATCTACATAGGTAATGGCTGAGGGCGCTTCATATAAGCTTCTGTGTATTTTTGAGTATGAGGGTATTCAGCAAACGATAGTTATAAAAAGTATTGTAATTGCCTTTTCTACAAGACTTAGATCGGTTCTAAAGAGTTCTCTCAACTCGGCAAACAAGGTGAGGTCAATCAACACCAATGCTATTTCTGCCCTCACGCATACCTTTGGGCTCATGAAATGGTCGAACGCAGACCTTGTAATGTTAAATTTAATTGTCTGTGTTGGAATGACCAGGCAACGAATGTACCGCAATAACTTGCCGATTAAAAGGGTAGTTATGCCAAGACATAGATGGGCTAGGGGCGTTGTAGATGTCAAGCAAGATTGTAAGTCATAAGTTGTGCAGTTGCTACACTATTTCAACGGCAAGCGAGATTTTGCACTTTACAACAGGATCTGTGAAGCAGATCTCGATTATACGCCCTTGAATTTGTCGTAAGAGAAGGCCTTGATTGTCAGGAAGAAACCATAGAGGAATTAGAAAGGCAATGGAGACAAAGAGCAATCCACGGCGAGCAGCCCAAAACGTTAGATCAACATAAAGTGGATCGTGAGGCATTCAATATTTGGCTAAAATAATAATGTGGCGGGCATCATACATCAACAACTTGCCCTGAATGAATGGATGCCTTTCCAAAGTCACATTCCAGCGCACGCTTTCGAAAATGAATATTAGATTTTACATTGGGACGCTACTATCCAGGCGGATCATTGCATGCGAGCCAATCTGCCCGACATCGCGATGCGTGGGAAAAAAGGCGTAAGAGTCTGCATTATCAACATTGTATGTATACTCAAACCGAATTTGCGAGAAACCTTTACAACCAAGATCCGTCAGTATAGGGAGCTAAGGAATGAAGTAAGGACAATACGGAGGGATGTGAAACACGCATTTATTCATCCTATTATGACTTCGGATACAAGCAACGTGCAGGCAAGATTCACTTAACATCTCGAACATCTAGAAGTCAGAAGGGTATTGACAGGAGCTCAAAAAGTGTTTTTACTCGACTGAATGTTATATAATGTCCTAAAATTTATCTATTGGGGTATTGAAAGTTGTTTCGTCTATGTATTAGTAATAGGTTTCAGCTGAAAATTTAATTTACCCAAAACTTCATTTTCCAGACCTTGCGTGACAATATAAGCTAAAGTGCCAGAGATTGGGGTAATTTATTTTGAAAAAAGACCAGTTGGACTAGTACATTCGTAAAAACAGAAGTGACAGCAAGGGATACAAAAACATAATCATCTGGAACCTTTAGTATAGCAATGATTTCTTTTGACGTGAATGAAATTTTTATATAAGATTTAGGTTATATCAGGTCAATTTATTAACCAAGGATCTCTTATTCAACTGTTTCCATGTTTGCTTCATTCACAAATATTGTAAATGACAAATGATTTACCATCTGTGTGAGTCGTAAAGAAACTGAAAAAGTTGAGTTTTTTATCTTTTCGAAACATAAAAAAATTTGGACTAATACTACATCCAGGACACATTTCTCTAATCAAGTACATTTTCTGAAGTCAAGAAAAATGGTCTGAAATTGAAATATATATATATATATATATATATATATTATACTGTCTGTATTCGTACAAATATTTCCTTGAATCAATGCTCATTTTGTATCCTAATACGCAAATAAGGATCTGTGCGAATATACATTCTCTCCAAATTATTGATCTTTTTTATCTGACTCTGTCAAAGTTTGATGAAAAATATCAATTGAAACTTCGGAAGAGATAACGATGGATTAGCAAACATCTATTTTCCTGGAATATTGGTTTAAGCTCTGAGCATATGTCGATATATTTTAGAATATGACATCGTGTGTGTGTGTGTTTTTTTGTCATGACTTGGCTTCCAGATGCTTCAAATTTTATCACGAAATTTCGAAAATTCTACATTTATCGATTTGTGTGGATAAATGATTTTTCGAAAAACAAGACAAAATATTCCTCAGGCAGGATTTTAACCGGGTGCATCACAATACATAAGGGAAACACAATTACGTGGCGTTCTCGGTTCAAATTTGGGCTGAGGGAAATTTCTTGTAATTCAAAAAGTAAGTTGTCGGAGCGAAATTTAAGAATTCCATGATCAAATACATGAGGATAATTCACAGTATATTTTAAAGTAGAAACAGATTGGTTATCTGAATATTTACCTAAACTTTTATCTATTTTATTCTGAAAATATACTCGAAGTTTCATCTGTTGAGTGAACATTTATTAGTTGCCTAAATATTTATCTGCATAGTACAATGGACAAACGAATGGACGGCCACCGCATAGTGGTGGCACTCCCATGTATCGTTTTGAAGACTTGGCTTCAAAATCAGCGCCATCTAGCGGTTCCCCCGGACACTATAAGTCAATGAACATACAAATCCCTGACAGCAATTCATTCCAAACTCTGCTTCCCCCAAATTCTCGTAAATATTGAATTTCGCTTAATTTCGTGTAAATAAACTTTCAAAATTATCAAAATTGGTGAATATAAAAAGATTTTTCATACGTAAAATATATATTTAAATACTAGAAGTATGATTTGTTGTAATGCAAATGATTAATTGGTTTTACATTTGAGATTATGTCTTCGAATAATATTTTTTATTTCTCTAACAAAGAAATTTTTATAAACGACAAACTTTTCTTGAAGAAAAAAACTTCCTAATATCTCAAAAATACTTTTATTTATATCCTTTTTAATTTATTTGTTACTGCTTCGAAATATGAAAACAACAAAGTAACCTCAAATCAACCAAATAGTACTTTTTTTTTTAATTCAATACTTACCAATCAACACATTTCCTTACATCAGCACGTAATAGTACACACAGTACGTATATAACAATATACACATCAAAACTTGCAGAAAATTTTATATAACAAGGTTAACACAACAAACACAATTTGACACTTGGACTAATGGCCAATTTCGAGATTTCGAAATATTTGAAAATATTATGGTTGCACATGCGCATTGCATTGTACTGACTCTCAGCGCCACCTAGCGGTTCCCCCGGACACTAAAACATAATGCCTTCAAAACTATACATGGGAGTGCCACCACTATGGGCCACCGGACCGAAAGTATGCCCATACAAGAATTACTGTAAACAAAATTTAATCCTCTATTTCTTCTTGCAGAATTAAGTTCGCAGTTGGACTGCAATCCTGACGGTGAAAGTATTCCTGGTGATTCTCGATGCAGACCTTCTTCTTCTACTTCTGAAAGACCTAATTCTCCTGTCACGTCTCCACCTCGTGCTAGGTCTCCTACTCCTTTAAACGGTAAAATTATTTCAGAAGCACATAAATAATAGAGTGATACCAATCAGAAAACGTATATTGCTAATGCTAATAAGAGCTTGAAAATAACAAGGATGCAAAGATTACAATAGATTCAATACAGGCAGTAGATTACATAAATATCTCCTGTCACTTCAGCTTCATGTAAAGAGAAGGAAAAAATATGATGAATATAAAGAAAGAATTGTCGTTGTAACAACAAGATTTTTTAGATTCATCCTGCAGACTTGTCGGAAAGTGAATATTTAAGTATAAACGGTTGTTAAAACCACTAAACTCTGAAGTATCAAATTTTATATCTAAATGAATGCAAAGATTACAATAGATTCAAAACAGGTGGTCAAATTGGTAACTTTCTAGAAACTGTAACTACGACATCGGAAATTATAACACATTCTATTCTTCCTACTTATGTTGAGGTCAATTTTTCATTCATTTTGAAATCACTTAATCCACTTTCGATTTGAAATTTGACACCTTGGTATTTAGTTTATTTTTTATTTTCACGAGATAAGAATCGATAAGAATCGAGTGACATACGTCGGATAAAAAAATGGAGAATGCTGAATTAAATCCAGAATTTGGACAAATTTTCTGAAATCCGCATACTGTCTAGAATTATAAATTAGTGATCTTTAGCTTAATCCTTATTGCATAATTTTTCCTGTATTCCACCCAATATGTGTATAAAAGCGCATTCACAAATTTTAAATATAATTTTCCCAGGAACCATAGCAAATAATGTTCTATGAATATTTTAGGTTAGGCTTCAAGGAGATTCAGTGTTTGCTTACAATAATCCCGCAACATGATCACAATATACCTAAGTAGGATTAAATTCTCTTAAATAAAATTTAATTCTATATTTCTTCTTACAGAATTAGGTCCACTGTTCGACTGTTACCCTCACAGTGAATATCTTCGTGGCACTCCTAGTATTCATGGATTCGGCCCTTCTCATTCTTCTGAAATACCTCAGTCTCCTGTCAGGCGTTTTCCTCGTGACAGATCTCCTACTCCTGTATCATTAACTGGTAAATATTATTCAGAAATACGTAATAAATGTAGCTAAACAAATCAGAGAATGTACAGGTAATACTAATGGTAACGAAGAAGCTAAAAATAACAAGAAAGAAAATAGCAATAGATGCAATGCGGTTGATCTTTCATTTTATGGAAAGCTTTGAAGCTTTTTCAGGTTTGAAGTCGTACTTAATAAAATTGAATAATAATTTCAGTATTTCTTTTAAAAGTATTTGTAGTATACCATTGAGAAAACAAATGAGACAAACACAAAAAATAAGATCTTGTTTACAATATAAAATGGAAAGAAGAAAAAAGCTCTTAAAGTTTGGAAAAGAGAACATGAATCTAATGGCAATAGCGCCTTCAAATACTTAAATGGTCTAAAGGAACACATGCAAAAGGCAGGTCATGACTTGGACTGGAATGTTGTTGAAATTCTATAAAACAATATCAAGAAAGGAATGTGAAGTTAACAGAGAAGAGCATTTATGGAAATGCTTTTTATAAATAGAGATAGAAAAGGTACGATGAATCAGAAGAAAGAATTTTCTTTATACAATCAGATTTTTTGGATTCATCAAACTTCGGTAGACTTGCTGGCGATTCAAAATTCTTGAACAAAGTATTGCTTTATTGTGCACAATTTTAACGTACTTTTGATTCAAAATTTGACAGCCCAAAATTTTGTATGATGTTATTTTCACAAAAATTAAATTAAAAACTCAAACTTGACAAAAATTTGGGAGTTTGGTGAACTCGGTTTATCTGCACTTGACTTGATTCAATTAGGAACTTCATCCTCTATATTTTATTGCAGAATTAAATTCAATGTTCAGCTGTTACAATCCAGACGAATGTATTCCTGGTATTTTTGACAATCCTGGATGCGGACTTTCTCATTCATCTGACAGACCTCATTCTCCTGTCAGGCGTTTTCCTCGTGACAGGTCTCCTACTCCTGTATCATTAAACGGTAAAATTTTTTCTGAAATACATAAAAAATAGAATGGCACAAGTCAGATAACATGTGTATGGGTGTTGCTAATTGCAGCACATAAAATAAAAAAATCTACAATTTCGGATAGCAGTATTTCTATATGGAGTCCACGGCTATCCATACTTATTCTGCCTTCCTAAACCCCATGGCATGAGTACAATAAGGCGCATTACTTTCTGTACACATAAATTGTAAATAAAACTTTTTCGGAAACTTTTCCGAATAATTTTGCCTGGTCTTTGTCAGTTCAGCTTTTAGGAAGTTTCGCAGGATAATCTTCCCTAAATATCCTCAAACAAACCGCAAAATATTGCAACCTGGGGTTTTCGATATGTCTTCATACGAGTAAGTACACTTCAAAAAATATAATCCTCTATTTCGTCTTGTAGGTTTAAGATCAAAGTTCGGCGTTCATTCTTCTGGCGAAAATATTCCTGGTATTTCAAAATGCGGACCTTCTTCTTCTCCTTCTGAGAGACCTCTTGCTCCTGTCAGGTGTCTTCCTCGCGCCAGGTCTACTACTCATGTATCAAACCACGGTAAATCTCATTATCAAATGCATGTATAATAGAGTAGAAGAAATCGGAGATTTAATACGGTAGTTTTCTAATTTCATGCTACAATCTTTGAGAGCTCTGCAAAGAAAGAGTAGATATTAGTTGTAAGATTAGAGCCAAACGTATGATTAAAAAAAATTGATCCTCTATTTCTTCTTGTAGAATCAAGTTCAATGTTGGAGTGCTACCCTCGTGGCGAAAGTATTTCTGGTATTCCTGGATGCGGCGCTTCTCATTCCTCTGGCAGGACTCATTCTCCAACCAAGCCTCCTCGTGCCAGACTTTCTTATCCTATCGGAACAATTATTATCCCCTACAAAAGTCAAGACCTGCAACTACAATTCCGAAGATACATTTTTCATAAAGATTACCAACTTCGATTGAGAATCGGAGATAACTATGTGGGTTTACCAACCGATGAACAAACTGTATTATCAACATTGAGTGATGACGTTTTAGCAATATTCGAGGAAAATACTAAGATTCTTCGGGGACTATATGGCGTAGGTCATAAGCGGGTGAAATTTAACATGAAAACAAAAACAATTTCACTAGTAAACAAAACAGAAGTGAACAAAATTCCAGGGCTAGGCCGTCCATTCCCAGCATTTAATTTTATAATATGTCCGCCTAAAAAGGCACACCCTACACACCAATAATACAATTTATAAAAATGGAAAACTAGAATATGATGTAGTTTGTGATCCAAAATCTAATCAACATGTCACAAGAATATTAAAAAATTAGCTGCCCCAATCTGTCTTCATGCAAGTAATCTTAAGTTTTCCATGTCAGATTCCAATCTTATCGTTACGCGGAAAAATTGTAATTACTTGCAAGTTGGAACATAGGGACATTCAATGTTTCCGGAAATCTGAAAGTAAAGATATTTTTTTATTAAATGTGCATAGTTATTTGACAAGCGCAGATATTGCAATACAAGGTAGAATGGTAAGGTTCATACTTAGTGAAAACAGCAAGGAAACTACGTTGCTTCAAATAACATATGTAGCTATTTTATCAAGGCAGAATATTTTTTATAATTGGGACACAAATATTTCTCACAGTATCTCTTGCCCTTCAAACTTAGAAAAAATTCAGAAAAAAGTAGCGTGGTCTAATTGGGGAATGCCGCTTAGGGCGGTCAACACATTAGATATTCATCATTATTAACCAGAGTTTTCATATACTAGAACTAGGATCTGTTTACTCGGCTTCTTACTAGGTTTTGATAGTCAAATTAACTGTATGTTGACAATTCTTTTAGTAGAAAATTCTGTCATTCTGAATATATTTACTTTAACTAAAGCTTCATGTTTGTTCTGACAAAAAGTAATTTTTAGTGCAGCAGAACTCGTTTTGACTCGCCAAACTCTAACAATATTAACTTGAAAAAAAAATTTTTGTTGACAATGTTTGTTGCCTTAAATGTTTATGTGTTTCGGAGACTCTCTGAGATATACTTTCTTATAATTGAAACTGAAAATTAAACCAAATTACGGTGAGGCATAACAGAAACTGCGGAATAGAGTCAAACTAAATTACCAGGCGGAAAAAGTATACATAGCGGAAAAAATTAGATATGGTTTCCATTTCTTTGTAAAGTATTCGTATAAAACAAGTGCAAATTGAAAATTATTTTTTCCACTACACATGTATGATTTTTCCACCTAGGGTTTTCTATTCAAAGAAAGTTACTGATATGTCTTTCCCGACAGTTTAACTGCATGATTCAATAAAATTCAAGCTAAATCAATAGGACAAGAAGTAAGAGCATGTACGTATTTGATTTAATGTTATATTTTTCCTCACTAAAAATATAGCTTTCTGTTCAGAGTTAAATTAAAATGTTAAAGTCAGAAAATTGACCATGTCACATTACAATTTTATTGAGAAACATAATACATTTAGTCTTTGATCTGATGTCAATTGTTTCTAATGTTTTGATCTAACATAGAAGTGCGAGAAAAATTGCATTTTTTCAATCATTCTAATTGTGTGCACTATACAAGGGAGAGGTCTGTTGGACCTTAATCATAATACTTTCCACAAAGATTCTGTCTTAAAAAATAAATTCATTTGTGATTTTCAAGAAGTTCTGAAAGTGTGCACAAGCCCAAAACAAGAGCTGAAATGAATGATAAAAAGTATATCAAAAACTAATTATTATTATAATGTTTTTATTCTCGGGATTACTGTTGTGGGACCGCAACTATCAGCTGAATTCACAATCTTAAGAGCCAAAAACTCCTGCAGCGCTTCCTCAATGTTCACCTTCACGACTTCATTCGTTTCTTTGTGGTAGCTAGCGCAATACATAAATTAGGTACGCGCATCGCTTTTTCAGATTTTTGTGAATGAAGATTCAGTTTTCAGTGAATATATATAGGAAAATATAGAAAGCGCAAATATTCTCACCACGATAAAGGCAAAATTCACGATTCAAAACAGAAAGTGAACAGATGCCGTGAGAGAGAACATTGTGCTGTTGTGTCGAGATAAACATTTTTACTTACCACAGGTCTTGAACCAGATGGCAAACAGGAACTGTTTAAAAAATATCCAAGAGGAGGGAATAGGGAATATTCTCTTGAATCCACAGAGATTAATGCAGTTATGTTGCTGGCAATCAACGAATAAGTTATTAGCATTATTGTTGTAAATAAGCAGGATCATCTACGTCCCATAGCACTATGGTTATCTAATGAAACCTATTGTACTGTACCCTTGAATATAGTCCTTTTTGATGAGACCGCTTTCCGCCATATAGGCATTTATTGACGCATATGGGATGTCTACAAAATCATCTGGTTAACAGAAGTGATTTCCAAAGCATATCATGACACCAAACTCGGTTATTATACTTAGAGCAATTATTTTGCTACATTATTGCTTGAATCTCCCATAAGTTTGAATAACTATCCTCTCATATATCATTTGTTCCGTCATATACATACTAACATGGTAAAAGTTCCACGAGCTAGACGCCTACTTATAATAATCTATGAGAAAACGAATACAGTTTATATACATGAAGTATATAATAAATTATTAGACTATTCACGGTTTGAACTCTTGAACAACTACCTCGCCAACACGTTAATCAGCATTCGTCTGATGCGAAGAAGAAGGATATTTTATACTCTGGTCTTATCCTTGGAGGTTTTCCTTAATTCCATTGGTGAATACAGAGAAGAAGTCCGTAGGTTGGGCTGCGTTTCCGTTTCCGCTTATCAAATCAGAATTGAACATACTTTCTACGAAATAGAATAATCGCCGGAAAGTTGGTATCAATAGCTAAGTGTACTAGAAGAATCGATTCGATGTTACTGAAAAATGAAAAAATACAGCAAATTTCCGAAATGCTGTCAAATCGACATAAAAAAAATTGGTCCGTAGGTTGGGCCACCTCAAGAAACCTGTGAAAAACCGCACCAAAAACCCACAAATCAGCTACAGGTCAAGAGTTGTTATTATGTAAACAGTTCTTATTGTTTTTTTACAAATGTAAATTAGATCCGCCGTCCGAGAACGTGAACATTTACTTATATCCTCCCGGGAGGGGATCCCACCACTGCTGCTCAGTGGAGGGGAAATTGCCGCGCTGCGCGCTGATTGGCTTGTTAGTCACGTGGTACTCCGAGGTTGTGGATGCTAAGCGGATATAAATGAGAGCTATAGCAGAGATATAAGTGCCGGAGGATATAAGTGAGGGGGGATATAATCGCGGTTCCAGTGTATGTCAGCAAATTGCACCCTTACCTTTTACTAAAAAATGACCTTTCTACGGGCTCTGAAAGAGTGCACTGCGGAAATGTTGTCAACTATTTTTTCACTGCATCCGCTACACAAATCAGTGTTGACAAAGATCACTTCGAAGACCCACTCAAAGTGACGTGACAGTATTGCTTTACATCGGTGATCATCAAATTTAGATTACCAATAAGAGAAATATAAAATATCTTGGTGACTGAACGTATGGACCAGCACAACGGCCCATGCTTTTCGCATGGTAAAATTTGTAATGAAACAATAACATATTAGTACGAATACTGATTATACAGAATTCTTTTGATTTAATAACAATTTTTTGTCAGCCCTCATGGAAATGGACAAACATAATTTTTTGCAACTGAGGACATTTTCTTAAGACAAGAAAAATTTTCTGGAAAAAAATAATATATTGTAGACCGTTCGTATTCATATCAATATTTTCATGAATATTTACTATTTTCTCAGTGACGCGCAAATGAAGATTTGTACAATTTAATAAAGGCTGTGTGTCCGGTGCCATAAGCTAGGTTGGTATCCGGTAGATTGCTCAGATTGGTTACATGATAGTGAGCGGGATCTGCCAGACAACAGAGACGTGTACGGCATCTGACTCAGTACATTCCTTATTTTTTCATGACGTGCACGAGGCATAACCTCAAAGTGAAGTATATAATTTGGAAGGATATAAATGTAATTTTTGTTACACACTTGAATATGTATTTATATTTCAAAAATAAGGGATTTGGTGCTTCCAATTTTATATCTCCTTGCACATTTACTTACTTTTGGGTTAAGTATAGTTCTCTTGAATTCAGTGAAATTCTCTTTGATTCAGTAGAATTCTCCTAAATGCAGTAGAATTGCCTTGAATTCAGTATAATTCTATTGAGTTTGGTAGAATTCTCTTGAATTCTGTATAGATATCTCGTGAATTCAGTAAAATTCTCTTAAATTCAGTAAACTTCTCTTGAGTTATGCAGAATTCTCTTGACTGCAGCAAAACTCCCTTGAATACTTTTGGGCACATTGAATTGGGCATATTGAATAGATTCGCATTTTCAGACTGTTATAATCAGCAACCCCCAAAACCACCCCTAGTATACGCAACAAACACCGTTGCAGTTGACTTGAAATACAGGAGCCAAAATGTACAAGATTAACAATGATCACCTCAAATACTTTGCAAAAACTCTAGGTTATACGCTTATCCCCACTGTAATATTCAGCAACCCAAAAAACAACCCTCAGTACACTAAAACCCACGTGTCAGCTAACTTCAACTGAAACCCCTATCAAATTACAAATTAAAAATATTGATCCCAGATACCTTCCCAAGACTGCAGTTCACATCCTCATCCCCACAGGAACCTTTCCAAAACTCTGTTAGATATCGCCATCCCTGTTATAATATTCAACTGCCCCAAAAAACCACCCCTAGTACATTTAAGAAACCCTATCTCAGCTGTGTTTGACTAAAACTGCCAAAAAATTTTAAAATAAAAATAGTTACCCCACACACCTTTCGAAGATCCTGCTATAGGGTAAACGTACCAGTAGTCGGACGAATAGCATTACGCTCATATGTAAATCGTTGTCGGGACCTAATTTCAAATTTTAACAAACAAAGGTTCACATTTATGGACTCTATTTTTATTTATTAGGTTATTTCTGCTATTTAGTTCTAAGTCAAATTTTATTTTGAAAGAAAAAAATGTTTTCTGGAAAAAGTTAAGAAAAGACTGGTGGTTGGAGAAGATTTTTAGTCGTCGGACAGCATGTGTTCCAATATAATACTAAAAGTATAATACTAAAAGTAAGAATGATTAATAAAAAAGGCGTTTTAAATCAAGTGAGTGAAATTATTGAAAAAATTTAACAAAAATGTAACATTGTATCTATTACAGGTTAGGGAGGTTAGAATTACAAGACAATTAATGATTATAATATCACTCTTAAAAACGAACTTTCTTCACTACTTAAAATATTATAAATAATTTTATTTCAAATCGTGATCGAAAATTCAGTTATTTTTCTCCATATATCGAAGTTTGACAACAAAATTGGATAATAATAAAATTGATGTATCTAAGTCGAGGCTAGACAGGTTACGATTTCAAGACAATGTTTATATTTTTATAATGTTGAATACACAAGCAAGTTTTTTTACCATTTAAAATAATAAATTTATCTAAAGACAAGTAAATGATAAATTCTGTATCAGAAAACGTATGACTAAGTTTTATTTATATCCTGATCTTAATCGTCCGACTTAACGTTCACAATTAAAAAATTCTGCGTCTTAGCTCGGACAGATTAAAAATCTCTAAATATACAATACATACATTAAATTTGCCAAGAATTTCGAAAACATCAACTCTCTCACGTCTGAAAAATGCAGCTATTTCAGTCAAAACTTAACTAAAGTAAGTCATAACTTCAAAATAAAAATGTTCTATTTTCTGACACAGGAAACAGCACACGTACCCAAAATGGCGATTGAGGGTGATTGGCTTACTAAACATTTTCAAAACCTTAAAATTAATAGAAGTTTACATAATTTTTTTCCCTTGCGTGTCACTAGAAATTATACAGAATACAAACTTCTATTTATTTTTGCTTCCTCATAGAGGGAGGTTTATAATGACCTACAATTTTAGATATATTTTGATATAATTCGACCCTAGGAGCTCGAAAATAAAGTTTTTAAAAAATGTCTGGGTGTGCATGTGTGTGTGTAACTTTTTTCTGTTCGCCATATCTCAAAAAGTAAAAGAGCTATGATCATGAAATTTGAATAAAGTGTAGCTCAGATTTATATTCAGGTCTGATATGATTTTGAGCTAGATCGACCATTTAGAAATAGTTTTTTCTTTTGTTTAGAGATTTAAAAAGAAAAATTTTACCTTATACTCATATAATAAAAACTTTTTTGATATTCAAAATAGAACAACACGATATCTAGCTTATTTGTTTGCGTCTCTGAAACGCGTCGGGCGACCTATTGTTGAAACTTTTATGAACTACCAGTACCGATTTATGGAGTTTCACAAAATGGTTTATTCTGTTTATATGAGAAAAATTTTTTTGTAATTCAAAATACGACAATATTACTTGTAAAGTATTTGTTCGCGTTCTTGAGACGCATCAATTGACCTATTGATGAGCTTTTCATAACCCACCAGTACCGATTCATGAAGTTTAAAAAAATGGTTTTTTCTGTTTATATGATAAAAACTTTTTTGATATTCAAAACACGACAATATTACACGTAGAGTTCTTGTTCGCGTCATGGAGACGCATCGATTGACCTATTGATGAACCTTTCATGTCCCACCAGCACCGATTTATGAAGTTTCAAAAAAATGGTCTATTCTGTTTATATGAAAAAAACTTTTTGATATTCAAAACACGACAATATTACATATAGAGTTTTTGTTCGCGTCCTTGAGACTCATCAATTGACCTATTGGTGAACCTTTTATGACCGACCAGAACCGATTCATGAAGTTTCAAAAAAATTGTGTATTCTATTTATATGAGAAAAACTTTGTTCATATTATGAGTACTACAGTACTGTCTCTGAAATGTTTATTTGCGTCTTCAAGACACGTCGAATGACCTATTGACGAACCTTCTAAGACCTTTCATGATCTAGCAATACCATTTTATAAATTTAAAAAATAGATTTTTTATCTTGTTGACATAAGGAAAACTTTTTTAGTATTGGGAATACAACTATAATGTATATCATATATTTTTTCGCGTCTTCGAGACGTGTGGATTGATCTATTGGCGAACTTTTGAAGACTATTATTGATTAATCAATAGCTACACAGAAAGTTTTAAGAAAAGTTACATTGTTTCAATGAAGTTTTAATTTGAAATATAAAACTAGCGTAGGTTAAAAAGTTGTGCATTGTAACAGAACACATCAATTGACATTTTGATGCGCCCTTTGATTTTCTGAAACTGAAATTTTCAGAAAGACAGAAACATAAGCTTGAAAAATATTGAAAGTATACATTTTTTTCTTTTTTTAGGGAAAACCTTCCTCTATGAGAAAGCAAATTTATTTGACACTTATGAGGAAGCAAAATGGGCATAAAATGAGCACAGATAAATACACTCATAGTGAATACGTCCATAGTACTTCGCAGCCGTATTTATAATTATAGTTTACTGCACTATTCTTACTATAAAATATACGAGACTGTCCAACTGATACGTGTCCGGAGACTGGTACACTCACACTACATCACCATCCCTACAATAATATTCATCAACCTCAAAAACCCACACCTAGTCGAAGGCCGATGAGACGGGGTCCGTTAATATTACTTGGGGTGCCTTTTGGGAGCTGTTAAATATTATTTTTGATATGACGATATCTACTAAGTAAGTAAGTAAAGTAAGAAAAGCATCTCAGGTAATTATATTTCATTTGAAATTTGTTTGGCTGCTTTAGTCAAAGGCAGCTGAGATGGAGATCGTCAAATGTACTAGGGGTTGTTTTTGGAGGTTGCTGAATATTACAGTGGGGCTAAAGGTATAAAGTACAGATTTGCAAAGGTGTATGGGGTGACAGCTTTGAATAAAATTTTTTTTTGGCTGCTTCAGTCAGAGATAGCTGAGCCGAAGTTCGTAAAGTGTATTAGGGGTGATTTTTTAGAGCTGTATAATATTATTGTAGAAATCGGGTATCTACTAGAGTCACAGGAATATATATGGGGTGGATATTTTTAAGTTGATATTTTATTGGCTGTTTTAGCTAAAGGTAGCTTAGATAAGGCTTGTTAAATGTACTAGGGGTTACATATGGAATATCACAGCGAGGGTGAGGACATAAACTAGAGTCAAGGGAAGGTATCTCAGGTGATTTTTTTAATATGACATTTTCTTGGTTGTTTTAATCGAAGACAGGTGAGACGGAATTCGTTAAATGTACTAGGGGTAGTTTTTTGGAGCCCTCTTATATTGTTTTAGGGATGGGGATATTTACTAGAGTCTTGTGGAGGTGTCTGGGCTGTTTTAGAGGAAGGCTGCTGAGACGGTGTTCATTAAATGTACTAGGGGTTGTTTTTGGTGGTTGCTAAATGTTACAGTCGGGATGAGGTCATGAACTAGAGTCTAGGGAAGGTATAACAGGCGATTTCTTCCATTTTAACTTTTTTTAGCTGATTTAATTGAAGGCACCTAAGATGGGGTCCGTTAAATGTACTAGGGTTGGTTTTTTTGAGATGTTAAATCTTATTTTAGGGATAGCGACATCTTCTCGATCCTTGGCAAGATATCTGGGGTTATTATTTTTTATTTCAAATTTGTTTGGCTCCTTTAGGCGAAGGCAGGTTAGCTGGAGTTTGTCAAATGTACTAAAGGTTGTTTTTATGGTTGCTGAATACTATAGTGGGGTTAAGGGTATAAAGTAGAGTTTTATTAAGGTACTTGGGGTGACTATTTTTTATTTTTACTTTTTTGTGGCTGCTTTAGTCAACGGTAGCTGAGACGAAGTTCGTTAAAAATACTGGGAGCAGTTTTTTGAAGCGGTCTAATATCATTGTAGGGATGAGGTATCTACTGGAGTCTTGGAAAGGTATCTGGGGTGAATAATTGTCATTTAAAATTTTTTGGCTATTTCAATGGATGCCAGCTGAGACAGGGTTTGTTGAATGTACTATGGGATGACGGAAATCCCTACGGTCGGCAAGAAAATATCAACGATTATTAAAGAGAATTATTATTTTTCTTACTGTATCTATACATTTATAGGTCGATATTTGACTTCTCTTCATTTATTTTTGTTCCGAAAAATAAATTTCGAAATATAAGCAGAAACCGTACAAAATAAAGCAAACGCAGGACTCGTAAACGAAAGATCATGGAAAATTCACTCTGTGCTTTATAACTCCCTTGCTATATCCTTGTAAACATAAACCTTGGTGATTTGAAGTCGAAATTAGATTAACGCAACGTTGTCGCTCGGTATTCTCGTCAACGATTCTCTTACTTCATCTCATAAACCATTGTCTTCTTCTTGACGTTTTCTTCTCTCTCTCTCTCTGGAGACAAGGCATTTTATGGTTCGCGAAACATCAGAATGAATAAACGGAGATCGACTCGAGTTGGATCTGAAAATGCTTTATTTGCTATACTTATTACACTATTATCGTCAACTTCTTAAACTATCAAATGAAGCCATTGGCTATATTAAAGAATTATGTCATTTAAATACAATTCAGAATACTTTCAACTGTTTCATAAACATTTTTCTCATTAGCATACTGAAAAGCACCATTCATAGATATATAAAGAATAGCTAAAGCTTCCAATCAAATGTTTAGATCAATTATACCACCTTTCATTTTTTAAATGTATAAATGCAGAAGTAATATTTGGACAGAGAATCAACATATTTCATAAAAGGATAATCTTTCATTTCTATTGTGGAAATTATTACTTTGGTTAAAATTTTTTTGGGTTGTGTGTATTAAATAAAAGAAGGCTATACATAGAAATTGTTAATGTGAGAAATCGAAATATTTAATAGAAGAACGTAATTTTGTATTATTCTCAGCTTAATTTGAATAATAATTTACTTTTTTGTTGAGCAAGCGAATACCTAAAAGGATTAATACATAGATGAAAATTGATTTATTTAATAGTACACGTATAATTGAAAACAGCAAACTTCCAATTTAGGATTGTATTACTTAATTCAATTTTCTTTTCCAATAACTCTTAGAAGGTTTATTATATTTTTTTATATCTAAAACTAATCATCATTAGTTTAATTTATCGTATTTCAGTGCATATACTACGTTTAATAAATAATTATAAATAATAAATTTATTATTTGACCATTATTTTCATGAAAAAAAAATCAAGGCCACCCTGAAAAAAGCTATTTTTTAAATAAAAATTATAATTATTCCGAAAAAATCACGGTATCACGTGATACTGTAATAAATCATAAAATGCTCGAAGCAAAAATTAGCGTTTCAATTTAATATAAGCTCATTTTCTTACAAAATGATTATGAACTTTCGGTATTTTTACTGTCCTGATCAATGTCAAATCTAAAAACACAATTGAATTGCTTTCAATGTTCGTATTGCTCAAATGAACGAACTTTAGCTCGATTTTGTTTTAGTAGGTTTTTACACCGTTTTCATGTTCCTAATAAAATTGGTTTTCTGCGCTGCTTACGAAAACAAGAGGAAGCTTATAGTTCTGCAAGCAATCGCTAGGTGGACAGGGAAGTCTTTTTCACAAAAGAAAGGAATTGTTTTGAACTTACAAATGTGTCAAAAATTTGATAATAGTACAATTGTTTTTGAATACAGCAAAAAACATATTTCACTTAAACGCAGTTTCTTTTTAACCAACAAACTCTAACATTCAATTGAGAAAAAAAACACCATGAAATTTTATAAATCAAATAATTCTTCGATCGCCTGCCAACATGCAAAAAAGAATTTTTTAATCAAATCAATTCTTTTTAATACGATTGAAATAAAAACTAGTTTCTTATGAACTCTTTCATGCACCCAAAGCAAAACACAAAAAAGCTCACAAATTGAAATTAGACTTCCTGCTACTTACTTTTCGACTCATTATTGACGAATGTATAGCTACATTTTAAATTTAACAACTTTTTTTCTGACTTCATCCGAAACTTTCGCCAAGATATTAAGTAATAAAGTTACCCGAAACATTGTCTTAATATAGCTGTTTGGATCAAAAACAAACCTACCTCGTCAATAATGTTTGCTTTGACGTATCAAGCTACCAGAAATATTTCTCTGCCAATGTTTTACTACCAACGAACAGTTCAACCCAGACTTCACAATACGATGCTCTATAAAAAAAAAAGCATTTATCGGTTAAAGTGAAATCCAGACGAAAAGTTTTCTCCACTGCTGAACATAGGTTTGGACACGTGAAAGCTACTCAAGGCTACGGTATTTAATGTTTCTAACTTCTCCGTGGTACGGGGTTGGTCAGGAAGTGAACCGAGAATAGAAGGACGGAGGCAACATTCGGATCGAGCAGTCGGACGTCGCGTATCATAATAATACATACTCCCTGACAGCTGGATTTGCCGTAACTCGCGAGTTATGAGATATACAGAGACGTGGTAATCATGGTATATATGACCAAGCCAACTTGAGTCAGAAAGGCGGTATCAAATTCGAGTTGGTGGAGCCAGAACTAAACTACATTAAACGGATAATTTCCCATCGACCACGAATTTCGCAACGACGTCGTAACAGTGAAAATATAAAATGCTTTGTAGATCCTGCGGAATATTTTGCTGCCTCGTGGTCGTCGTTTCGCAACGAAAGGCAGGAGAAATGGATGTGTTTCCAGTAACAGTGATAGCATCTCAGGAGGTCCACCTTCCTCGAACTGACCTTTAATTGTGGGATTTTTTTTAACCCCACTTTTGGGAAATATCTATCAATTAGTTTGTTGTTGTAAGCAAATTGTACTCGCTGACAAATTCACTGATGCGATGCAGTCATCACGAGCACAAGGACATTTTTGAAGCTATCCTAATAGATCACAAGAAACATAACTTCGAAAACAATCATACGCTACGTTTTGATGATTTGAAAGAACAGTCAAAGACCAAAACAGTGAGTGTGCAGTACCACAACTTTCGATCAACTAGCCTTGGTCCAAGAATCAAAAACATTCAGGATGCTAATTAGCAATTTAGAATGTAAACCAAACTCTGTAGATAACATCGACATAGACGGATGGGTCGAATACTTTCACACAATTTTTCTAGAAGAAAATAATTTTAGTGTCCCATTCAATTTTCCCGAGATGACGATTCAAGACGCTAATCCAATGGGTTCGGAACCAGATGAAATTGCATATCAGTTCTTAATCAATTTACCAGAATGTAGGATTTTGCAAATCTGCTTTCTTTTTAACAAAATATTGGAAGTAGAAAAAATCTCTAATTCCTGGGTTTATGTATGTATATCTTGAAATGTTTGAGAAAAAAGGCGAAGAGCAATTTTACTTTTCTTCACCCAAATAATCACAGATATATAATGACTGACTGTATTGAGGAAATGAAGCTTCTCCCAGTATTCGGCGTAATCTTCAGGAAAAACCGCAGTCTTCCGAAATGCTATTCCCTTAGTCCACCACAGGCTGCTCTAGAAAATATTGTACAATATAAGTGCTGGCTCTAATATGATAAAAATACTGAAACACTTTAATGGGGAAGCTCTTATTGCAGTAAAAAATAACTTAAGAAGTACCAAACCCGTCAAGCTCACAAAGCGTCTTTTGTAGGTGAAATTAGAAGCCCCCTTTTCTTCTTGCTCTTACTAAAAGATATCGAGAAATTTCTCAAAGCGTCAGGAATCAGCCCATTATTTGCATATGCGTACGGAATAGCGCTGTTAGCAGACTCAGCTTTGGAATAAAAAGGATCTTATGGGCCTTATCCGAAGTATGAACCTTTTCCTTATGGCGATACACTGAAAAAATAAACTTTTTATTTGAGATTCTCGATCTCCATGAAGTTTTGAGTTCACCTGAACATGTTTCAAGAAAACCTCGAACTTTTTCGAAATTATCTCGAATGCATCACCAATGACTCTTTCACGCGAATTTACATGTGAGACGATGTACAATGTACATGCAACTCATACAAAAATATCATTCAGCCTCAAGTAACAATCTTAATTTATCTTAACACCACGTTTCGCGTACCGAGAAGAATTCGTGGTGGCATGTAATAATTGTCCACAGTGAACTCTCTAAATCGGAATTAGTAGAAATTTTACTAATTGAATTAGTAGCATTGCATCTGACTGTTAAATTAGTAATTTTATCACTTTCTACTAAATGAAATGGTAAGATTTAGGTTACTAAATGAATTAGTAAGGGTATTCTACTAATCTCCTTAGTAGTACCAACTTATTAATTCAATGAGTAGCAATGAATTGATTCAAACATGCTATGCGACACTGTCGGCTTCTACGCGAAGTAACCAATATGGCCAATGACAGCCGTGGATGTCATATTAAATACACGTAAAACATCACAAAACACAGCAAAAACATAGCGTTTAAGTGTAATGATCGTTCAACTGAATTAATAAGTGCTGTAATAAGTAGCTCTGATGAGCAAAATACTTCCGAGCTGATAATTATTTACTCCAATAATGGAATTTGCACATCAGTATCGAAAATCAACAAGTTTCGGAGGTTGTTGTGTCAGTGGTTGTGACTCCCAAGAGAATAAAAACCTCAATTCAAGTTTTCATAGAGTGCCACAGATTGGAAGTGTTAAAATAAAAAGGCGAAACTTATTTGGAAAAATTGAAGTTGTGTATAAACACAGTGTTTGGTTGAGAAATTTAGATCTGAAAGATTGTAACTTTAAGAATTTACTTGTCTGCTCCTTGAATTTTATTATTGACTTGCATAGTTTAAAACGATTAGTGTATGAAAACATTTACTTTTTATCGAAAAGTAAGTGTGATATGTGTATTTGTGCAATTTCCATCGTATACAGTGAAAAACACATTTTATGTTAAAACTGTTTACCAATTCATTTAGTAGTACCGTTACTAATTTCTTTAGTAGATACAGTCACTAATTCATTTAGTCAGTTATTCTTACTCATTGAATTAGTAGATTTTTACTAATTACCAGTAAACGAATCGGCACTATTTGAATTAGTAGAAAACTACTACCAATTAGTAGTTTTCTACTAATTCAAATTTAGAGAGAAAGGTTTGATTTTGTAAAAAAAGTTTCTTGCATCACAAGTTTCATATTTGTTTACAGCGTGGTGTATGTGTTCTATAAATGATTAGTTAACTGTATAATCTAACCATCCTGCGGTATTAAATGTAGAAATTTGAAATTATAAGAGACGTGGATCCATGAACAGAAATAGTGGATGTTAAAGGATGCCACATGTAGTCGTTTCGTTCGTTTGAAAGTATCTTCTTTTTTACTTTCATCAAAGCATCTCGGAAGATTCTAAACAATGCCAACTTCATGTTTTTTTTTATCAAACGATAACTTCACCCAAACGTATTGTTTATCTGATTTAAATTTTAATAGTATTGGCGTTTATGTACTAATTTGAAATTCTCAGTAAGTGATTTATTATATTCTTTATTATTTACAGTAGCAATTATGATTTTGTTTCTAATATTTTATTCGACTTTCCCAATCACTTACTTGTTCAATATTATTTCGAATGTCTCGAGCATCATGGAGTTGAAATGTAAACTCATGAAGTATTTTCCTTTCTAAATTAAATGATTTCTGAATTAATATAAAAATCTGAACTAAAGATAAATTTGGATGTAACAAACGAAATAAGTTCCTTGCGTGGCGTTAAATTATTATTAAAAAAAGTTAATTTATTTTTCATCTCAAACTATGCAAATTTTCAAAAAATATTGTAAAGATGGTTCACTCTATATTTGAATCAACCCCTAAGCTCGTTTTTCTTTTTAGTTCGTAAACTGAAAACAATGGAGATACGAAGCACATTTTGTGGCAAAAGTAACGAAGCACCCTAGTTAGGAGATGGCGAAAGAGGGCTAATTAGAATTTATGAAAGTACGCCGGTAGGAAGATGTGGTATAGTATAGCTCTGAAATAGGACAAAGCATGAGAGCACCATCGATGCGAATAAAAGCTTTCCTTTCACACCGGAGGAAACTACATGTTGAATTTTAACTACAAAACGTGAAGTGGTTGTCGCTCATAATTAAGAGCCAGTTGTACATCTCCGAATGTTCGGAATTATAAACGAATTTCATTTGTTTTATACGAACACAGCAAAATTCTAGTTTAATATTGTATAAAAATGCCACTAACTGACGTCCTACAAAATTTTGAAAACAGGGTAGGGCAGGGCGGGGTCCAAAAGTGCCAAAATTTACTTTTCATAACGCTGTGTCCAAACAAAATTAGGTATTGCCTTAGTTTCATGCCTTAAAATATATGTAAGACATTAAAGTTTTAAATTATAATCATAATAGATTTATATGCATTTTATCTATTATGTTATATATATTTTCTCAAAGCTGCCTGATGAAGCTTCTTGCCCCACAAGTGAGGTCAAAAGTTCATAGCGGTGAGGTAAAATGTACCAACATGAATAAAACAAAATTTCTTATTTTAAATTGCACAGAAGGAACTTACAGTACATAGAACTTTTGCAATCAATACAGACGAAAATTTTGGATTGCCAGTTCACAACACACTTTTCATGAGCCTAGTTTTTGCATACATGACACCTGATCCATTTCTCGCATGGGATGCTTCCAGAATAAGCTTCACAACAGGCAGACGATAATCATGTTTTTTCGACTGCTAGTGATTATGAAACAGCCTAATGCCATACAAACTCTGGGGTAGAAAGTGTCACTTGGCGCTTTTTACCCCCACACATTCCCATTATTCGTAATCAACATTTCTGAAACAACGCAAAATATCTTTAACAATAAGCTGCCTGCAATACAGGAATGCATAATTACGCATTAAATTTCACCTAATTCATGACAATCGCACATTAGGATAAGTTTTCGTACCTAAAAGAAACGGTGACAATAGAACTACTTTCTGCACAAAAAAACAACTTAATCTTAGCCATGATCTCAAAAACAGTTTTTAGCGGCTACCAACGGCTATCAGGAGCTTATGGTGATGCGACCCATCGACGGAAAATATCAGATCAAATAACAAATTATTTCTTTTTGTGTTATTCTATGTTGCACTTTTTCCCCGCGGCAGTTTTGAACCCGGTCTACCTTTCTGATATGAGTAGTAACTACCGTCCAAACAAAAAAAGTTGTAACTATATTGTCGGTTATCTTTCATCTAGTGATGTGAAATTATTATTTGTTCGGCTGCGTCTAGTCGTCGATAACTAGCCAAGCTTATCAAAAAGATTTGACTCCTGATCCCGAATTTCAGGACAACAAGAGACTTCCTATTTATTCTCAGTTCTCAATGTTTAGATGGAAGAATGATCCAACATGTAGTTACTACCTTTCTTGTTTGGAAGGCAGAGTACATGTATAACAATTTCAACGAGTCTACATTTCATGTAATCGAATTGTTCCAGACAGCTCAAGCTTCTTCTGCTAAGAGTGAAAGGGTTAGGAAGGGGGAGGGTACATATGGTATATGTATTGAAAATGTTTTTCATTCGTTTTGGCTTCGACGATAGTATCCAGCCTCCTCTCATCGACAGCTCCAAGAACTCTATATATTGGAAATTGCAAAGATGCTCTGGAGAATAAGCGTGAAAATTTTCCGGATCGTGTTCCTTGTATCGACCTGGAAGTTTGTTTCGTGTTTTGCGAAAAGGATATAACTGTAGTAGAAGAAAAGGAAAATGAAAGGAACGGCGAAGATGCTGAGGATATTGGTAACTGAGTGAGATGTAGGTCTCAGATCCATGCGGGTTTGTAAATGGTCCAAGTCGTTTTCTGCAGAACACGATTGTGGTTTCGGTAAACTACGGAGTCTTGAAGTGGTGGTAGTATCAACTCCAGTCACGATAAATTTAAATCATCACGCCAAACACAGCTCATTGAAATTTGTTTTTCCTATTTTTATATTTTCACTGGAAAATTCTGTAATTAAGATAAAATAATTTTGGTTTCAAAGAAATGATTCTACAAAATAGTAGAAGTGTAAGGTGCCCTTTCATTAGGATTAACTCAGAAAAATGTGTGATAATACAGAAATTTGTACGATATTATTAAGATCTACTTTGTTTGTTCAGTAATTTTCAAATTCATGTTACTGGACTTAGTTTATGTGGGATATTATTCTAGCAAATCCTGCTTTGTAGTGAACTACGGATTGACTGGTCATAAATTTAGATGGGAATCGATGTTCGAAACACCTGCTCTCCATGGAGTATATTTTTCACATTTATGTTAGTCGATATTGTAGACAAACGTTCCATATGTCGGGGTTCCCCCTATTCGATTACATCTTTTCCTGGAAGAAAATGTATAATCTAAAAACAACCAGTAATATGATTTGTGTATAAACGACAGAAAGTTGATAAAAATCGATTAAGAACTTTTGCTCATTCGCTTTTCGTTCTGTAGAATTGTACAACAGATTGAAGTATTCACTATTTTCCAAAACCCTCCTGTTTTTAAAAAGTTGTAGTCACGAGATATTGCGTATCAATTTTAGTGGCTATATTTTCAGTTTGTACTATGTCATGAACTTTTTGAAAAAATGATAATACGTACGTTTTATATTCTTTAGAAAATATTACGCCAATTTTAAGTTATGTCTACCAATAAAAATCATGAATATTCTAGAATTTTCTGAATCACAATTTTTAATATAAGAAATTTTAACTCTAAAACTTTATTTGTATAAGAGAATATTCAAATTTAAAATGATTTTTCAACAATGAAGGGAACATGTCGGTTCTTGAATTTTCAACCAATATTATGAATAAGGTTTTATGTATTAATCTATAACTAAGGATTACTCATTTTCTGCACTATCCATTTATCAAACCAAAATTTACAAACAAGTAATTCAGATTTTATTTTGAAAAATTGACTTTAGGTTTTAAGGATTTTAAAATAATATCAAAAGCACCAGGAAAATTTAAAGGCAATCATTTTAGTTTTGCAGGATTTTGAAAAATGTTAGCAAAAGTTTGAATTCTTCCAACAGATATTTAAAAATTTGAGAAGCTTGAAGTTCTACAAACATAGTTTGAATCATGAAAAATTTTCAAAAAATTAAAACAATATGTAAATTCTAGAAGATGAAAAAAAACGAATTCTGAGAGAAAAGCAAACAAGATTCAAGAACATTTCGAATGATTTCATAAAATTTCGAAAAATAATGTAAACCATATTTAAAGAAAATGTTTCAACTCTGCAGAATTACAAAATTTCAGAAAAATTTCGAGCGAGTTTAGGAGATATTAAGAAGTTTTGAGATGTTCAAGAAATAATTTGAAATTTTAAAGTTCTCAAAAACTTTAAAATAAAATGTAGATTTCCGAAGATTTCGAACAAAAAATGTAGACGCTTTTTAAGGTTTTTGAAAGGTTTCAGGAAAATAAAAGAATGTCCTAAGATTTCTAGGAAAGCTTAAAATGATCGGATATTTATAAAAATTAATTTGAATTTAATGTTCAAAAAGATTTTTTTTTAATTTCCAAAATTGCCGAAAAAGAATCTGGAAGATTTTAGGGAATTTTTTTTTTAATTTACAGTATTTAAAAAAACTATAGGAAAGCATTACTTTTAGAAGTTTAGAAGAAAAAGATTTTCATGAATTTTGAAAGGTTACAAGAGAACAACAAAATTTTCTCAAGATTTCAAATAATTTTTTACTTTTAGAAATTAATTTAAATAGAACATTCAAAAAGATTTCAAAACATTCTCAAAGATTCTCAACATTTTTGAAGAAAAATTTTTTAAATCTAAGAAATTTGAAAAAAAATCTACAAGAAATTCGATAAATTTAAAATGATGTTTCATTTGAAAAAAATTAATGTTAATATTATTTAGATATTGATATGATTTTTAAAAAATTTAAACAATTGGTATTTTTTCAAAAATTCTGAAAGAAGAAACTTTTCGCGAATTTGAAAGGTGTCAAAAGAATAACAAAATTTTCTTCAGATTCCTGGGCAAATTTTCAATGATTTTTTATTTTAAAAAATGATTATAAAAAGAAAATTGAAAAATATTTTGAAACATTTCATAAGATTTGAAAAATTGAAGCAGGGTTAGCTAAACGGCGCCAAGTCCACTTTTTGACCAAATCACATATTCTTCAAAATTCATACTTTCCCGCTTTTTCACACCAAGTTCAGTGACAAAATTAAGGTTTCAAACTTCTTTACCGCAAAATGTAGTATTTGACTGTATTCGAATATTTTGAAATTTTGAAAAATTCGAACTGAATTAACCAATTAGACTAAAAATTTTTTTTAACAATCCGGCGGTCATTATAGGATTTCGAAAAGCATGTAACAATTGAAGATATTATCATCAAAGTAAAATAATGTTATGCTAATAATACAAATGTTTCTGTTTGCTATTAAACGGTGTTATGTATTCATGACATAAATAGTATCATCTTTTTTTTCCCCATAATGGTTATTAAATCGATCCATCTACGAACACAAAAAATTATTAAAAATTTATTTGTTCTTATCAATCTATTTATTTCATTTACTCGTTTTAAATCGTTCCTTTAGGAAGGTTTGAAGAGCTTGTCCTTAAAAATTACGTTGATTGGACTTGGCACCGTTCAGCTTACGCTGATTCAATTTTTAAAAAACAGTCTGGAAGACAATAAAGCAATTCTTTTAATTTTGCACGATTGGAAAAAAAACTTAGGTCACTCAAAAGATTTCTAAAAATGTCAAAAAAGCCTGAAAGATTTTTAGGCAATTTTGTTTTATTTTGGAAGGTATTTACAAATGTTTGGAAAAAATTCTAGTCACTTTCTCATTTTATTATCGCTGAGGGGTGATGATTAGGATTAAATTTATATTTTCTGTTTCGTGTGAGGTTTCTCTAAAAAAAAAGGTCATTCTCAAACACTTTTGCAGTTTTTCCTAAATTTAAAATATGTTAAATAAATTCAGAATGATAACTAGATAAAGCCTATTTTGTTTTTTCTTCCTCTTTCTCATAAGTGATGATTAAGATTAAACTTAGGTGTTATCTTTTGTTTGATTTTTTTTCATACTAAAAAATCATTTTTTTGTTAAAACAATATTTTAAAACCTTGAAATTAGAGCTCATGAGGACCTCTTGCTTCTATAACATTCTCAGAATTTTCGGTTTTGAATCCTATCACAGAAAGCAATTTTTTTTGCCCCTCTGAAATTTCATCTTTGGCCTGTATCTTGTTGTCATTCTCAGTACCTCAATTCACTGCTTGTCTATTTTAAAACTTTCTTAGGCAAATTGCATGCACGTAGAATATGAAAGAATTGTAGATTTCAAATATTTTATTTTTGAATTACACATTGCAAAATTCAAAAAATTTCCTTATTTCGTAATTCAGTTAAGTTCAGTTAGGTGAAGGATGATCATCGACTGGGTCAAAGAAGTAACTTTATACCTGAGCATGTCATATATACCCTAAATTTTGTAAATATTTGTTACTTAATATGAATCTTAATAAATTTACCGTAATTTCCAAAATTTCAAAGAATTTTACAATAATTTTCCTCTTTTTTCTGGTAAGTTTGATGTCATTTTCAAGAATACAATTAGCTAAGCTAGATCAAGTCTCAAGCCTATCCTCTAGGTTTCCAAATTGACTCAAAGATTCGATGAAAGTACCACTTGTTTTTGAGGCGAGATCACTGATGCCAGTTTTACTAAAAGAGCAGAAAGAATATTTAAAAAAATGTTTTTTTAACCGCTAATTCTTTATTATAGTATCGATAGAGGTCCTTCTAAACGAACTGAAGCGCTTTCAGTTTAGTATTTTCTCGTGAATCAAGTATCATTCTTTAAGCTGTCAGGTAATAAAAAATAATGATTAAATGAAGCTGAGAGAAAAATAGATCCTTAAATTGCACCGCTCCACCTGTCGCCATGAGTCGCCACCTTTGCTCTTACAAATTGAGTCTCTTTATCCCATTTTCTTGAGTGCCCTACGATCGCGATGAGAGCCAGGCACACCAACCGAGCCACACAAACGTCAATCGATCCCTGGGGAATTCCCTCTCTCTCTCATCTCCAACGACTATGCTGACAATAAATACACCTTATCTCGAACATAAATGCATCCTGTGCGCGATTCAAGTAGCATCCGATCGTCAGGATTGCCTGAATATAGTGCAAAAGCTCTTAAGTTCTGATCCGGAGGGACAAAAATATATCTTACATCTCATTAATTTATGATAATCCCATTACCTTTTGACTTCGAAAGAAAAAGTCTTCTCTTCTTTGACGAAGGTTTATAAAATGGAAGTTGAAATTGAGATGATAGAGAGAAAAGTGGTTAAGATTTTTGTGGAAAATATTAGTCAAAGGGTGCCGTTCAAAAACTATGACACATTGCCGTGACAATTCGTGATGCAGAAGAAGGGGTTGAATGAATTTTGGTGATTTTATTTTACAAATGAAGCACCTGCATAGTGTTTTCACATTTTTTCCTCTCTTTCCCACTTTTTTCTATTTTTTACGAATTTTTATTTTTTCAGCTTCTTTAAAGAAGGCACTGACTAGTGTTCATTAATTTTCCGTAAGGATAGCCCTGAGCGAGCTGGAAAAGGGGTTAGCCTTACGAATGGAAAGGTAGACAGTTCTTTTTAAGGAACTTCCTCTTTTCCCCGTTTTTTTCGTTTAGATGCAAACTAAATCGATGGAACCTTCTTCTCCTTCATTTTAATTGGAAATTCTACCATTATATATTTCGTTTAGAATTTATCTCTTTTATAACTGTTGAAAAATCGGCTGAACTCTGGAGGTGGTTTTCTGCAGTTTTCCTATCTCCTAGCAAACGTCCAGGCAAATGCGATTTCTCTTAATGAAGTCGGATGCAGCCGCGGTTTATCACTGGTTGTGATTATATTAATACATTAATTCTAAACCCACCTGAGTTAACCAATATTTTCACAGGCTTATAGCCAGTGAAGTGGAGTCGTCCGGCGGTATATGTAATCATGCTAAAGGACCTAAATGATACTTTAGCAGCGAGGGTGTCCCGTATATAGCCTCTACTTCACCAGGGTTTCAGAATAAAGAGGTATAGTAAAATTAGTTTTAAACGCAGTGCTGCGGAACTCAAATGGACCAGCCTTACAAGACAATACTAATAACTTATTTGTATTTTGAGAATTACATTGTTGACAATTCTTATTTTTCAGTTGAAAATTAATTTTCCCAACTAAGAGTTTGAATAATCCATTTTTTATTGGAAATTAATCTTTTCCAGTCAAAAATGCAACTATAACATTTTTTATTGAGAATTATTGTTTTTTGGTTGAAAATGCAACTAATTGTTTGATAATTGAACTGATTCGTTCAAAATTCATTTTATTAGTTAGAGATTAAACTATTTTGTTAAAAATTATTATTTTTTGGTTGAATATTAATTTTTCTACCTGAAAATATAACTATTTCATTATTAGTTAGAAATGTATTGTTTTTAGTTAAAAATACAACTATTTGTTTGAAAATCTATGTATTTTTGTTGGTCTTGGTTAAAGGTTGATTTTCCTTTGTTATAATTTATTTCATTAGTTAAAGAGTCATCTTTTTGATTACAAATTTAACTACTTAATTAAAAAGTCGCTTTTTGGTTGAAAATCAATTTTTGACTCTTCAATTTCAACTGTTCCATATTTTGTGGAAAGTTAAACGTTTTTAGTTCAAAATTCGACTATTCGGACGAAAATACACTTCCTTACTGTAAATTCATATTTTAAAGTTAAAAATTCAACATTCATTAAGAAATTTCGTCTTTTTGGCTGCAAGATTGAACAGCATTGTTAAAAAAAATTCTTTTTGGGCTGAAAATTCAATCGTTTTGGTGGAAAAATCAACTGTATGGTTGAAAATTAACTTTTTGTTAAAACTTCATATTATTAGATTGGACATGTAACTGCTTTGTGAAAAATTCGCCTTTTTGGCTTGCAAATTAAAAAAATTAGTTGATTTTTTTTTTACTGAAAAATGTTTCTTGGTTGAAATTTCGTCTTTTTGGTTTGAATATTCATCTTTTTTGGTAGAAACTTCATCTTCTCGGTTAAAAATGCAACTTTTTTGCTGAAAATTAATCTTTTTTAGTTTTGGATATAACCATTATTTTGAGAAAAAAACTCTTAGTCTTTAATTGTTTGGTTAAAAATTAATTTCCTCTGTTAAAAATAAAACTATTTTGATAAAAGGACATCCTTTTTGGTTAAAAATTCAACTTTTTTGTTGAAGATTCAACTTTTTGGATAGAAAATTTTTTCTTTTGGTTTGAAACTTCAACACTATTCTGAAAATGCGACTTTTGGGTATGAAAATTCAACTATTTAGTTTCAAATTCGACTACTTTGTTAACAAGTTCTGTTTTTTGTCAAAAATTCAATTTCCTTGTTGAAAATTCGTGTTTTCAGATAGAAAATTCGTACTTTAGGGTTAAAAATTTATGTTTTTTGGGAAAGAAATTCTTGTTTGAGAATTCACCTTTCATGGCTAAATATTCAACTGTATTCTAAAAAATTCGTCTCTTTGGCCTAATGATTCAAATATTCAGTGAAAAATTTAACTGTTTGTGGTAGAAATGTAATATTTTTTGTTTGAAAATTCGACTATTTGGTTGAAAATTCATCTTTGTAGATTAAAAATTCAACTGTTTGGCTGAAAATTCATCTGTTCGGGTTTACAAGTGAACTGATTCTTAAAAATATCGACTTTTTAGCATTCATCTCTTTTGGTACAAAATTAATCTTTTGTGGTTGAAGATTAAAATATTTTGTCAGCTGTGAAGTCTGTTAAAATATTATGTTTCTCTGTCGGGTGTTCGAATTTTTGACATCGCCCTGGGGGTTCAAGCCAAAAATTCGGAATTAGATAATCTGAGATTTCGCTTATGCAAAAGAATTTTTTTAAATAAATGATATATTTTCAAGCGAAGCCCACCGTAAATTTCAGTTTACTTTTTACAATGCAAAAAAAAATTTCAATGTATGCCTTATTTAGCGAGTGGTTTTGCATAAAATATTCTGAGGAAGTTACCATTTCGCCTTAAGACAATGTTCTCCATAACCGACAGAAAATATTTTCACTAAACAATCTTCCCTTTAGTTTAACTTTTCCAACCTATGCAAATATACTACATCAAGAATTACCTTAAGGCATGGCTAATTAAACGGAATATTGTGAGGAATACAAAAGGAAGTAAATAAATTGGAAAAGTAGATTCGTGATGCAGATTTGGTGAACTAAGAATTGTTTCCTCGCCTTTCTTTGGAACAGGCAGCTCATTCGTCAAATTGTTTCGGTCGATTAAATGGTACTCGAGAAACTGAAGGGAGT
Organism: Andricus curvator; assembly: GCA_932195095.1. NCBI lineage: Eukaryota > Metazoa > Arthropoda > Insecta > Hymenoptera > Cynipidae > Andricus > Andricus curvator. The sequence goes on along the minus strand of CAKNYM010052755.1, from coordinate 41,658 downwards.
AGTGGCGCTCACAGTTTGCCTCTGTTTCAAGCAAACCATGACAAATCATGGGACTTCATCCCTTCTCTTCCTCACTTCGTGCACCCCAGTTTCTGTACTCCCACGCACAGTCAACGCCGCGAGGATAATTTGCATTATTCTCCCGTTCGCACCCTGCGACTCACTCGCAAAGCTTCATTCTCTAAATCCCTTCCGTTCCCGTTTCCTCCCTGAGCACACCATCCAGTCTCGGGAACACTTCACCCACTGTGCGTCATAATAATGACACTCTATATCGGCGAATACTACCTACGTGACTTGCAATAATTCACAAGTTGAGTTCAACTCTCCTTGGAATCAGGTTGCCAATAGTAAAGTCAAATTTGTATTTCGCGTGGAAACAGCCTCTGTTAGAAATACCTGTTTGAATTTTCAACCCCATGTGCTTGAAGTTTTATACAATAACCGTTATTAAAACTCTAACTACTTATGAATGAAACAATAGTCACACATCAGGCTTTCGATCAGGAGGTCTGGGGTTCGATCCCTGTCCCAGTACTAACGGAAATTTTTCTATGTACTTTTACCGGGGCTTTTGTGGTTCGAAACGCACCTTGGGTTGTAGGTCCCCTTGAAAGAGGCTAGTTACCTCCCAACGAAGAGGCTCTATGTCGAGCGGAACATTGCTTGTGTGTAAATATTCGACTTTGCGAAGACTCGAAAAAGAGTTAGCTATCTCCTTGAGAAGAGGCTCCATGTTGAAACTCCGTCCACCCTAACCTGGCTGTCCTTAGCTATGGAGCACGAAGTAGTATAAGGAGATCCAACTCTATGGGCCATTTCGGAACATTGTACCCACTTTTTTCCGTGCCCACATCCTATAGCACTTCAGATAACGTATTCTAGCGCCTCTTGCGGAAGACAGTTATAACATAGGTTTTGCCGTTGGTTTTAAACAGTTTCAAATTTTCTCATGAGAGGCGCTACAATACTTAATCTGGTATGCTGTGGGTATACTTTAGGAAGTGGGCACGGAAAAATGGGGGGTATCCTTATATCAGAGTTGGATCTCCTTATACTACTTCGTGCTATGGAGGCTGCCGGATGGCAGAGTGGGTGAGGCTAACTTTACTGTGCAATGAGGTCCGCGTTACCCGTTGTGCGATGGGGTACGCCTGGTGCCGGAGAGGTATATTTCTAGATTCGGCGCACTCCCTTGAGAATTAACACTGGTGTGGCACAATAGGCTTTGCACCTTGAGCGCCAGGGAGAGTCTTGACGGACTCTCCCGACAACATTACAAACTGACTAAAAAAGCACATAAATTTATACAGCACAGTTAGTGAATTTCAAAGCAAGTATAATTTCTCAGGGAAGTTTTATTGATATTATACTGTTTTTAATCAATTATGATTTTTAATACATCTTCTAGGTTCTGTACATCCTTACCGAAGGATTATATTCTTCTGTTGACCCGCTTATCTCTTCCAGCACCTCCCGCACTTCTGGGATTTAGTTCCAAGATGATCCTACAGTCGTTTATAAATTATATTAAAAAAAAAACCTTTTCGGTTTTCGTATGGTAAATATATTTCTCATTTCTCGTTTTCCAACATGAAAAAATTTCAACTAGATAAAGCACGGAATACCTAAATCAAACCTATCGGTACTAACGAGAGAGTCTGCTTTTATATCATAAAAGAGTGAAATGATACAATTTTAACTGAATACGTATAATTGAATCAAACAACTGAATTCATTTATTTATCGGAAGGTTTTACTCGATTTTTTTGCTTGAAGAGCTACAGACAACAGCTGTATGCTTTTTTAGTTTATGTTTCAAAACGAGCATCGAACAGTTTTGCCAAACGTACACGCAACTCGTTAGAATAATATAATACGAACGTATTTTTTGTTTTTCTGTTTTTAAGCTGATTATTATCCCTTAACAAACCATGCAATAGTTAATATTGGAACTAAAAAGGATTTTAATTTAAAATCAGGGACAATTCAGTTCAACCAAAGAAGACGAATTTTTATTCCAGAAAGACGAACTTTTTCGAAGACAGTTGAATTTCCTACAACAAAATTCGTTTTTAGCCATGAAAGATGAATTTTTAACCAAGATTCAAATCCGGGCTGAGGCAGATTTTTTCTCGTTTCACCAGAAAATTATTCGACCAGTAAATCGACAATGTTTAACATCAGAAATTAATTAATTAATTGCCCTAGTCGGCAGAATAACAACATATGAATTATGAATTGAAAAAGACGAATTTTTAACATGAAACATGATTTTTCCACCAAATAGATGAATTTGCAAAAATATAATTCAGTTTTCAAACTGAAAGGTCGCATTTTTCTGAAAACAGTAAACGTTTAAACTAGAAAAGAAGAATTTTCAACTTTAAAGTTTATTTTCAATTAACAAAGATTAATTGTCAACGAAATAGTTGAATTACTAACAACATAGTTTAATCCTCAACCAAACTTGTCAATTCTCAACAATTAACAAATGGTTAACTTTTCAGATAAAATAATTAATTTTTTACTGAAAAAGCACAAATGATTATGAAAATATTCAAAATTTCAAATAAATAGTTTAATTTTCAATCCAAAACATAAAATTTCAACAAAAAAGTTAATTCGCAACCAGAAAGTCGAATTTTTTACCAGATTCTTGAAATTTCAAACTGAAAAGACAAACTTAAAAAAAAAGAAATTAATTTACGACCAAATAGTTAAATTTTAAACTTACACGACGATTCTTGAAGCAAGAAAATTCAATTGTTATAGGTTAGTCCAACTTTAAACCAAGTACTTAATTTTTTAACTAAAAACAGATCAACTTTCAACCAAAGCAACTGCATTTTTAACCAAAGATGAACTTTCAACGAAGAAGATTAGTTTCCTACCAAAAAAAGACAAATATCCAACAAAATACATGAATTTTTAAGCAAGAGAGATCAGTTTTTAATTAATAATATTGATATGTAACCAAAAATGGAATTGTTACACTTTCAGTGAAGAAAATTAATTCTTAACAATAAAAAACGAATTTTTCGCAGAATAGTTGAATTATCAATAAAAGACTTAAATTATCAATATAATATATAAATTTTAAGCGAACTACTTAAAGTTTTAACGAAACAATTAATTTTTAACCAAATAGTTGAATTTTTAACTGAAATAGATGAATTTTGAACCAAAAGTTATGACTTGTAAATCACCAAAATAAATTTTAGTTGAGAAATAATGTTCCATAGAATAAAAGGCTCTTCATTTTTAATCTAAGATCATCAACAGATTTTTTAAATCAATAAATATAAAGATTTCAAATCTGAATTTTAAATAATTTAAATTCAGAAGTCAGAAAACAGTAATGCATTTTCTAGATCTTTGATATCCAGTACTAGCGATAGCAGAAGATAAGTAATTATTTTCAAATAATTTGATGCACGTTGCTCATTATCAGTCAAATTCATGTTTGTTTATAGAGAAAATAAACAAACGTAAATATTTCGTGTATATATATATATATATAT
>CAKNYM010052755.1:17103-37734 GCA_932195095.1 Andricus curvator | reverse complement strand
TATGTAACTAAAACCGGTCAAATTCCGAAAGATGGTTTTGTTCAATTTCTCTATCCCCTGGCCAAACGTCCAGAAAAATACGAGTACTTCTAATTAAGTCGGATGCAGCCGCGGGTTTTATCACTGGATTTCATTGAATTCTTACAGAGATTTTGGGCCCATATTAGTAGAAAAAATTTAACTGGCCCATATCCGGTAACGTAGAGTCGTTTGGCGGTATGTGTACTCATGCTTAAGGATTTATGATACTTTAGTAGCGAGGGTGACCCGTGTATGATCACCGAGGTTTATGAAATAAAGGGATAGTATAACAGGTTATGCGGCAGTGCTATAGGACTTAAATGAACCAGTCTGGTTTCAATGATAATAAACATCTTCAAGAAAATTCGGTTATTTAATATTATTTTAAAATAAAATTATGAATGAGAAATATAAAAAGTAACTTTCTTTCACTCAAATTGCTGGTTATACCAGAATGAAGAAATAAAGAAGTCAAGAATAATTCTAATTACAAAATCTTTGATTCTCCTTTTATCTTCTCCATTGCACAACCTGTTCTCCACGTTATCTAAGCTAACTTTAATTGCAAATGATAAGAATAATTCCACCTTGATCGTTCGTCTGCAGTTTCAGAGAACGTTTCGTCAGATAAACCGGGTCGTTACCAACAAAAGCAAATAGAAAACCGAGCACTAGGAAGAGTCGAAAGAGGGTTATAGAACGGTTGAAGGAGAAGGGGTGGTTCAGGAGAAATTCTCAAGGGGCAGAGTGAACGGAAGCTTTATTCGACGCGCAGAGAGCGGTACAGTGCACATCGGACGTGCACCGTTTTGCCTATTAGCAACGGCACATGGCAGTCCAGTAAGACGAAGAACCAGAAAGGGGTGAAAGAACAAAGACGAAAATTCCAATTTTCCTCGAAGAATTGCTGACAGTTTCGTGGTTTCTTCGATTCCTCCAAAATAGTCTTTATTTTTGTTCAACCACTCGGGAAAAGGCGTTCATTCAAGAAAGAATTCCTCGAGACTAATAAACAATTGGAGAGAGTTTGAAGTTACTTGAAATGAATAGAATATGAATGAAGAGATCCAAATGTAAAAAAAACGCTGATAACTAATTTTATTGAATTACCTTCAGTTAGAAAGTGTTTTCTTCAGAAGCGTCTTTTGTTTGTTATTAAAGATCTATAATACAGCCGTGCAAATAAAATAAAGCATATCTGCAGTTCGAATAAGTCATCTGTCAATTTTATCAATCTTTCTAATTAGACTCAAATATCCTTGATTCTGATAGTGTTTCTTGAATATCCATTTCGTGATATGATGTACAATGTACATAATGGATGTTTATAAAAACCATAAAAATTAGGGCTTCTTGAATCCCATTTTAAAGATTCGTAAAAATGACAGATGACTTAACGAACTGAAGATACGCCTCATTTCATTCGCGCGGCAGAATAGTAATGCATGATTTAGTAATTCGGTATAACTGTCTTTTCATAAATTAAACGACTCAAAAATAAGATTTTTGATAACAAGAATCCTACATCGTCTCCTGGCTATAGAAAAGTTATTAAGGTATTGAATTAAAATGTATGATCAGTAAAGTATTATTTTTTCAAAAAAGATTAATTTTTACACTCAAAAAAATGTTTTCCTGAACCAAAAAGAGGGGTTGTCTTAGATATAGATGAAAATTTGGTTCATTCAAACATATTTTGGTTGATTTAACAAAATATTGTATTGGCTCAACCAAATTTGTTGGTTAAATCAACTAAATACTTCGTCTACAAAAAGATTTGATTGAAACAACCAAAAAATTTGGTTGACTTAAGTAAATATTTTGTTGTCCATATAATAACCATATTCTATGGTAGAACCAACACAATTTTTAGTACTTCAACCAAATCGTTTTCTGCGTGTAAATACACGCAAACTGCTATATAATTAAAAACGCAAAACACTAAAAACACACTAATAATTTCTCGTCACTTTTCATAATACACTTTAGCACTAGTTTGCGTATTGTCCAACAAGTGGCAGCACAGCGATCCCGATTTCTTGATTTTCTAGAACGTTACTTCTTACCAATCACTCTTCTGTCATTAGTCACTGAAACGCATTTTTAAAGACTAAGCTAGAAAAGAGGGTTTTAGATGTTACCAATCATTCATCTTTGATCAGTCTCTGTTAGTGAATTAATGACGGACTGGCGTGGGGCAGCGAAGGAATCACGCCTGGTCAGGTTAAAGTCAATCAAACAGAATGCAAGACAATTTATTACTGTGATTATTATTAACTACTAAATACCTTGTCAATGTAATCTGAGATATGAGTCCCCGAACCCATCCAACAAGGCACTCCCTTTGTATCCAAAAAAAGGTTTTGGTTGTTTCAGAAAATTAGCAGATGTAGCTTCCGGAAGCTACGACCACGATCGTTCACCAAATGATCGATCCCGATGCGACCGGAAGTAATACCTCATCCGACTCGTCACTTCCCACAACACCAAAAGATGATCGAGCCGGGAAATCACTGAACAAGAAATCGAAAAATAAAAGAAACACTGACTTTAAATTAGAGGACTCAAGTACGTGAAATATCTCGAAAAGCACACTTGAATCTAACTTGTTCAAACAAAAACAATGGCTACACTCGCCTGCACATTGGTTGATGCTAAACTGCCAGGAAAAAGGTCCGAGCCTGCTCAACGAAAGAAGCGTCCCGCTTCTACCTGACCCCCCATTCCAAGCAAAAGGAGAGCGCATGAAACTCAAAAACAGAGAGAAACCTTCAAGGAGAATGAGCATTGGGCGGAAACTATTTAATTACCAATGAAACCTGAAGGTCACTCAACCAAGAACAATAACATCAAATGAATTAATAACAGTCTCTCACACGTATTTTTTAAAGAGCAACCTGAAAAAGGGATTTGGGTTATGACGAATCACTCTTCTGTGACCAATAACTCTTCTCTAAATATACACTAACACCTAATTTTCAAGGACAAGCTGGAAAAGGGTTTCAAACTATGATCAATCAATCTTATGTGACCAGTCACGCATACTTTTAAAAGACAAAGATTTGACAAAAAGGGTTAGAGATATTACCATTCACTCTTCTGTCACTAGCCTGGAACGCGTTTTTTTGAGGACAACAATCTGGAAAGGAGGGTTAAGACGATACCAAATACTGTTCTGTGAATATTTACTGACACGTGCTTTTTTTTAGGACAATCTGAAAAGTGGTTTCGAAATTTGATCAATCACAATTCTGTGACTAGTCACTTACATATTTTGTAAAAGACGATGTTCTAGAAAATAGGGTTCGAGATGATACCAAACAGTCTTTTTTGACCAGTCCTGATAGGTATTTTTTAAAGGACGACAGTCTACAAACAAGAATTGAGATCCTACCTATTATTTTTTTTTGCAAAATGTCACTGAAACACATTTTTAGAGAGATGACCTGGAAAAAGGGGTTCGAGACATAAACAAACACTCTAATGTATCCAGTCACTGGCTCGTGTTTTTTGAAGGACGAAAATCTGAAAAACAGAGTTCGAGGTGTTACCAATCACTATTTTGTGATCAGTCAATAACACGCATTTTTTAAAGAGCCACCTGAATCAGTGGAATACGACTAAATTTCAGTAAAATTTTTCACTGATTCTCAGTGGATTTTCACTGACTGGAATCGCAAGAAAGAATCCCTGATTTTCGGAACAATTTCACTGATTCTGTTTCATTTCTAATATATCAGGGTCTGAAATGTTGTAGCTTATTTTTTAGACAAAATTTCCAGTTTTGTAACCTATTTTTGAAACTATTATTCAAATATCTATACATAATCAACATTCCTGTTCACTTATCGAAGACTTCATAATTTTTCAACTATTCTTCTTTTTTCTTGTTTTTCCACTTAAGTATAAACTGAATAATTAGAACCCAGTAAGAAAACTAAACTATTTTTTTTTTAATTTAATTATTCTTGGTCGACAAGTCAACTTTTATATTTTTGGTAGAGAATTCACATTTTTCTGTTCAAAATTCTACTATTTGGTTGAAAATTCAACAATTCTGTTAAATTAATTCTTTTTGGTTAAAAATTTAACTGTTTTGTTGAAAATGCAATTGTGGTCTCCTTTCGTAGAAAGTTTAACTGTTTGGTTAAAAACTCGTCTTTTTCGCTTGAAAATTGAAAGATTTGATTGAAATTATTTTCTTTCTTAACTGTAAAATATTTCTTTATTGAAAATGCAATTCTTTTTTTGAAAATTCGTCTTTTTTGGTTTAAAAATTCATCTCTTTTGGTAGAAATTTCATCTTTCTTGGTTAAAAATGCAACTGTTAACTGAAAATGAATTCTTTTGGGTTGGGGATTTAATTATTCGGTTGAAAAATCGTCTTTTTGGTTGAATTTAAGTCTCTTTGATTTGAAATAAAAATATTTATGTGTTTCATTTTTCATCCAGAATTTATCTTCTCTTTGGTTGTAAAATTCGACTATTCAGTTAAAACTTGAACTGATTTGTCAAAAGAATAATTTTTTGTTGAAGATTCATCTATTCATTTAAAAATTAAACGGTTCGCATTTTGTGGTTGAATTCAACTTTTTTTATTTCAAATTTAAATCTGTTTAGATTACAACATCAACTATATAGTATTTGAAGTAAGAATTCATCTTTTTTGGTATGAAATTCAACTAGTTGGTTGAAAGTTGAACAACATTTAAAAAAATTCACTTTTCAAATAAAAAATTCAACGAGGTGGTTAAAAGTTGAACTACTTTGTTAAGATTTTTTTTCTTATAAGATTTTTGTTAAAATTAAACTACTTTGTACAAAAATTCATGCTTTTCGTTGGAGATCTATTGCTTTATTTGTAAATTTAATGAATTTGTTAAAAATTGGTATTTTCTTTCGGACGAAAATTAATTTTCTTAACTGAAGATTCAACTACTTGTTTAAAAAATCAACTATTGTGTTGAAAATGCAATATTTTTACTTGAAATGTTATGATCTTGAAGGCTTTCAAATATAATTTATCATAGAACTCATATTCATTTTATTTAAAAGAAATTGTTTGCCTATGTTCCTGAAAAATCTCCTTATTTCCACTATTTTTATATCATTTTGGTCTGTAAAGCCGGTTATCCATAGTAGTATACCATTAAGCCATTTCCCTTTCAGGGTAGGCGTGACACTACCCGCTTCGGGTAGCGTTTCTAGGTGGATAGTTTCTTGTAGTAAATAACTACAAGTGTGGGCTCACCACACCCACGATGTGCCAACAGCAGGCAGTATTCTCGAATGGTCACCCATCCAAGTACTAACCGCGCCCAACGCTGCTTAACTTCAGTGATCTGACGAGAACTGGTTTTTTCAGCGTGGTATGGCTGTTGGCATCCATAAAGTTTGAAAAAACGGATCCGGATCATGTCAAACCCCAGCAAGTTACATTGCGACAAGTAACATACGCAGCACATCACATTGGTAGCAAGTCGCATTGCGGCATCTCTCATTCGGAAAAAATTATGGTCCAAAAAAAATTATCAAAATTTCGGCAATTTGCATGTGCGCCGAGCCACATTTCCGACAAGTCACATTCGCGGCTCACAGTGCGGCATCTCTCATCTGGAAAAAAATTGAAGTCCACGAAAAATTATGAACGTTAGTGGTGTGATTTAAATTATTTTTGTGTCCAATCAAAGTGGTGTCTTTCCTTTGAAATGGATAAGAGGTGTGACCTACATTATTTCTGGGACTCACCAAATTATTTGCCAAAAATTTGAATCGGCAGACATTTTTATAATCTTTTGTGAAATTAATTTAATAATGTCAACTTTGTTTAGACTCTGTGACTCTGTTCAGCCAGTATGACTTGCCGCCAGTGTGACTCGCCGAGAATGTGATTTGCCGCCAAAGTGACTTACCGCAAATGTGACCTGTCTGGGGTTATGATGACTTAACCCCAGGGGAGAGGGGTCGATATATTCAAGATGTGCAGTCCAAAATTTGAAACATCTTAGACACTGCTATATATATTTGAAGAAACGATCGAACACCGTAAAAACTAGAGATCTCTTTTTTACGGTGTCATTTCTTAGATGTCCTGTTTTTGAATAAATACAATTCATGCTGTTATTTTCAATGTAGAACAAATGAATCTGGGTTCTCACCAGCGGTCTCATTCTAGTACCACTCAAGACTATTTTTTCTGAGTCACATTTAATACCTGAAATGAGCCCTGAAATAATACTTTTCTTTACAGTGAAGGTCAGTGTGTCAAGCATTAGGATTTGAGTAAACGAACTTAGGGATCTGGCTGGTCTCATTACCCCGATATATCTTCCAAGTGCAATTGTTCAAAGATGCGTGAGAAGGGTTGCATTTCAAGGTATACACTCGAGCTCCCATAAGGGGAAGTAGAAGGCGCTCTACCCCTGGTGTAAATATTACCCACGGTAGGCAACAGCGGGTGCGAATGGGGCGAGAAAAGCAAACCCTGAAATCGTGTGTGTCGGTGGATTATGGAGAGAATATGCTCCATGTAAAGCTCACCGATTCGACAGGCCTATTGTGTACAAACCCCAAATCAAAAGGTAGCCTTCTACGATGTGATTTCGATGTACAAACACATTGGAATAAAGAGAAGGGTTGCAGATATATATCTGCTATTATGAGGCAGGGGATATTCTATGTTCTATCTGACGCAAATATTACGAAAATTATTACAGTAAAGCACACCACATTCTCCACATATCGGATTTAAAAAAGATGAGGCGTAGTTGAATCCGACAATGGAAACTGAATTTAAAATATGTGAGGAAGGAATGTGCTGTAAACATGTTTTGCGACAGACCCTCCAATCATTCACTCTATGGGGTTTGGAATTCAATCCGGTAACTCTTTATACAAATTCTATGCATTATTTTATAAAATATATCTGCAAGTCTGATGGTGCATGCATATTAATTAGCGACGTTAAGGAATGCAGATAATACACTCCACGGTTAGCTCGATGCAAAGGGCTAGCCCATCCCACTTTTTTTCTAAATATTTTTCAGGTATGTCTACCGTATAAAGTTGAAATCAGTATTAATTTCATTTCTATTGGTATAAAGCCTTTCGTTCGGGAACCAAAAAAGTCCATTCAGTTTATTTTGAAATCTTTCTTTTTGGTCCACTGAACGCCTAACTAGTCACTACAAAAAAAAAGCTCTAGCTAGATAGATTGTCTCCTAAAAATCACACCATCTTGAAAATTTCACATCATATTGTCACGAAAAGCGTACCCAATGATTTTCTGAATTTATAACTTAAAACAATCGGGAGGCATTCTCGAAAAATACTCAAAAGTAAACTTGGATGGGCTAGCATTTTTTAGTGAAAACTAGATTAAGTTGATTGAATTCTGCAACATAAGCAATAAAATCTGATGTTTATGGTATAGAGTTGATTGCGTAATTTCTGAAAGGTGAATAACATAATTATTAATTTTAGTAAAGAAAGTGGCTACATGTACCGAAAAAATCTAATTATTTGTACCGAAATTCCGGTTAAAACACTCCCTTTTCCAGCTTTATTTGTACTGAAAAAATCTGGCTATTTGTGCCGAAATTTCGGTACCCGTAGCCACGGCCTTCAATAAAAACATATGTAATAGTTTGCCTGAATGTACGCCATCGAAAATGTTGAATATTCAATTATATCTAATATTTTCCAAGCATTTCAAGCAATAAATTAAAAAATTGTTGCATTGTAGTTAAAATAATTTAATAATAATAATAATACTTAGCATAAAAATTATTATAGTTCATCATCATATAACATGCAGAAGGCTTAAAAATCTTTGAAAACTGTTGAAAAAGGCAATTTATTTTTAATCCTTCCTCTTCAGACAATTGTAAATCTAACTAATCACAGCAAGAATTGAAAAGCACAAAATTTCACGTAAAATTTAAAAAGAACTTGATGTTTTATCTTGACTATTTGACAAGATATCACATCCAGAAGTGATTTTTTATTTATTTTTCCTGAAATATCTTATTTCTTGTACTTTTTAAACTAATGTGGTAATCATATAAGTTAAATCAGACTAAATATACGTAAATCTAAAAAAATAAATTTATAGCTTAGATAGATATTAAGTTACTGCTTCCTAAAAATCACCCTCTTTATTGAATTTTATTAGATATTGAGTTATTTGAGAATAACTTTTTACATTCTCATTCTAATGAGAAGGTATTGGTTTTATGTAAAATTTGACATAGTCGGTTTTTATCAAATCTCCACGTTTTGAGACCCCCTGAGCTAGAAAAAACGATTTTTACCAAGGTGTTTGTCTGTCTGTAGTCTGTCTGTCTGTCAGTCTGTCTGTCAGTCTGTCTGTCTGTCTGTCTGTAGCCACGATAACTTTCGAAAAAATGATCAGATTTGATTGAGCTTTGGCACACTTTTTTATGGCCGAAAAATAGGCAACGAGTTCGTTAACCAGCTATTTTGGATGAAAATCCAAAAAGTGAGCACATTTTGAAAATTTTTGAGACCACTTTTTTTCAAGATTTGAAAATTCTATTTACGGTTATTAGTAGTACGCAAAATTACGAACAAAATATTCTCATGACTTTTCGTGATAAAAAAAAAAATTACTGGAGTTATAGCATTTTCAAAATTCCAAAAAACAAACGAAAATGAACATTTTAAGCCGAAAAACGCACGATATGAAAAAAAGTCAAGAGGAGAAAAACGTTGATTCCTGAACACCCTATAATATTTTCATAAAAACTTTTTGAATTTTTTGAAAAATAAAAAATTCAAATTTTGATCACACAAAAAATTAATGAAAAATCAAAAAAGCCATTTTGCTGTCAAACTATGCAAGATTCCAGAAAAGATCATATCACCAAAATTGTGCACCGAAAAAAGATCTAAAAATTTCTTATCATTCACTTTTCTATATGACGCGTAGTTTTTGTTTTATTCGTAAAAAACAGCATTGAAAATAGAAAAATCAAATTTTCAGACGAATATTACCAGCTACGAAAAAATGACCGAAACAAAATTTGTTCATCCAAGGAAGAGGTACAAATTTATCGTGAATCATGTTTCGATAGGATGCGCGGTTTTTGTTTTATTCGTGAAAATAACATTGACAGTAAAAAAAATCAAATTTTTGAAAAAACAATGCAAGGTACGAAAACATATAAATGAACAAAAATTGTGCATTCAAAAAAGACTTACAAACCCGTAATCAATTTCTGTGGTAAGAATATATTCAAAATGAAAAAATTAACTTTTTTGATAAACGGCACAAGCTAAAATAAAATGTTAACTAATAACATTTGTCGCCTGAATTATATCATTACTTTTCATTTGAAATCAAATACAAATTTAGTAATTTGTATATGAAGAACATATAACACGAAGCACAAAGTGCGCGCTCAGTGTATTTACCAAATCGCACGCCGCAAGTGCGCTCAAACTTTTTTGTTTCTATCATACGGTTCAAATGATTTTCAAATCAAATATCGAGCGCGAAGCGCGAGTGTCTGGATGAGAATGTGTTCCTTAAGGTCGATAGAACCTTGAGTAAATAAAGTTCCTTTTCAGTCTAAAATAAAAACAAATTTAACAATCACTTAATATGTAGAGGTTTTGATAATTTTATAATATTTGCAAACAAACTTTTTCTTTTCATCGAAGTCGAACACGAAGTTCAAAAATCTAGAGGAGCCGAGCGTAAAGCGCGATGCAAATACGCCCGAGCGCGTAGCGCGAGGTGAATACATAATCGAGCGCGAAGCGCGAGATCATAATATATGATCGAGCGCGAAGCGCGAGATCCAACAGTCGCGCGCCCTAGGCGCGCTCAAAGTTGCGAGCGAAGCGAGCCGCGCGCGAAGCGCGCCATGAGAATGTGCCCGCGAAGCGGGCAGATTTTTTCTGTTGCGTTACGCGTGGAAAAATATACTTATAAAAATAAAAGTACACACATTTTCTAGCAATACTGTGAAATATTACATTCCTATCTTTAATATTTTCCGAAAAATTGACCCCCAAAACATATTCCTGCAATGTGAACAATAGAATTTAATATTTTGTCTATAGCCTGTGTAAAAATATTTCATCTTAGGTTTTTTTTTGATGACGGGCAACCAAGACATTTTTGCTACTTTTTCAAAACATTTGGAAAGTATGGCTCATGGGATGGAGCCAGACTTTAGTTTATCTCTTCAACTAGGAAAAAGGTTTCCAATGCATGCCTGCCTTGGCGGAAAGGGTCATCCTAACCATCATAAAAGGCTAAAAGCTAATTCTTACTTATGATTGAACAATTGTCTCAATTTATTATACATAATGGATATCAAATAAATCGATCTTATTCTTTTCATTGTTAGTAATACGCTTGTTTGTAATGGTTCTGAAAAATGTTGGGTTTTCTGTATTTCCTACTGTTTAGACTTTAGTCGTTAGGACCCATAATTTCTATAATTTTTGCTTTTAAATAGCTATAATGAATACTTAACAACAAAATTTGTTTCAAAATTTAAGTCCTGATTATCTGGTCCCTTTTTTATTGGCCTAGAGCCCTAAATATCTCAAACAAGCAAAAACTTCAGCCGAGATTCAACAGAAAGTTTCAATTCTTCAGAAGAGAGTTATAACCATAAACAACATCTTGAAGACAAAGTTGGAGGTGTTGAACATAAACCCAAGACGGAATATTTTCACACAAGAGAGTTCATTGCGTAATTTCTGATAGGTAATGACATAATTAATTATTCTAATAAACTCATAATAGTTTGCCAGAATGCTAACTTAAAAAAATATTATACATTTAATCAGATATATTTTCCGAATTATAAACACCAATATGAGAAATATGATAAAAGCACCGAGACGAATATTTCACAGCAGCTTTAGAACCTTTTGAAGCCTTCACGTAGTATAGGCATGAATAATGGTTGATTTGAATACGTATGAAAAAAGGAATTTCACTTCGCAGAGCCACTTCGCCGAACTTTTTTATTGTGGGTGATTTCCGTCTGAGATGCAAAAGAAAGGCTGCAAATCGGGCGAAGAAAGTTATCGATGACTCTTTTATATCTAGCAGATCTCGCTTGCTCTCAAAGACTCCCTCGTGGAATGGTATGCCTAGTTTGGTAATATTAAATTTATCGTCTTTGTTAGCCAAGTGGGGCGTACACCCGCCTCATATTGTCTCTCGAGTCACGAAATCGAGAATTTCACATGCGTCTTATCGGCTAGACACTGCACTGCAGTGGACCGAGGGAATAGTTACATAATAAATTCGAGGGCCTCGCTCCCGAGGGCAAAGATAAATAAAACTTTCTCCAGTCAACCGATGTCAGCCTCCGATATACTTGCGTAGTGGATAAGGCGGGTGATCGAAAAGGAAAGATAAATAACCCAAGTAAAAATAATTCGACTTGGCTACGTCTTTAATTACCCGCAATTAAGATATAGCCAAGACATGTTTAAGACTTCTTCCGACGTGCTCCCGAGGTCTCTGAGGGTTATCACTAATCCTGCAATAATTATATTCTTTGGATGACGAATCTAAACATGTAGTCCATTTTTTCTGATTTATAACACTTTGACAGTTTTATTTCCACTTATAGAAAATTGTACATCTCTCCAGTTGTTAAAAACGAAAGGTTCCGAATTCTATGTTTACAAATAATTTATTACAAAATTACACGTTTTATCGGTTGTAAAATTTTAATCCTTAGCAGATGTCAACTGTTGGTTCCCAACCTATCTACCTTTTTCCTGGAAATGGTAAGGCCCTGACCTTGATTTCCGTAGTTTATAAAGGTCGGAGTACGATGCACAATGAAATTTATAAACGAGAACTTTTGTAATTTTGACCCAAGAAAATGCTAAAGCCTAATCCATAGTTCCCAAATGCCTAAACCATACATTGGTGATATAATTTTCTTCCGGAGAACTTCAGCATATTTATAAAGACGTACAATAACGATTAGAATAAGAAGATAAGATCGAATCAACGTGGCATGTTCCGTCCATCGAGAATATCAATCATAAAAGTGAGAATTTCATATAAGACTTCATAGTCTTGACCCTATCGACGAGCGAGACATAGCCGCCTTCAAGTCGAATTCAAGGTGAAATATGTCCAACTGAAGTGAAAATATTTTTACTTGGAGAGGCATGCAAGAATCAAACATTCAACAAATACATATCTTGATATTTGAATATCAAGAGAGGACGGATAAGGTCATAGATATTTCATTACTTCTTGACTCTAAAACCACAAAAGTTCTATTTACTTTTTTAAAATTCAGATTTTGTTTTAGAATATTCTACAATTTATTCTGCACACGTGAACACGTGACAAGACTGATCACGCCTGCCCTGAACCAAGCTTCAATTAAAACAGGAGGCTAAGGTTTGAATCCTAGAAATTATGTTTTGGGGATACCTCCTGAGCATTTTGACCGTATGTGAAAACAATTGTTAGGTTTTTAAACTTGTTCCTACTTTCCCATTTTTAGGGTTGCGCCGTTAAAGAGACAACTGCGGATCGTAGAAAAATACTGGTAACCTTGGGAAAAATCTGCTTTCTATTTGAATACCACAATTGAAGCAACAAACAATTGAAGCGAAGAGGGAAATGGATAGGGAAATTGAGGGGCAAGAATCTTTTCTTTTAGTTCAATTTTCTTAGTGAATGGTTCAAATTGAAGCTCTTGAAATGTAGAATTGAGATCGAAAATTATATTTTTCATGTTATTGACAACGTATGAAAATAGTTCAACAGGCGTAAGAGCCCATATTGTTCAAATTTTTTGCAAAAATTCACAGTAATTTTTTAACCAAATTGAAGATATTTGGAGGCTGTCTCCTCAAATGAAAGAAATTTTTTTTTCATTTGGGCCAACATAACAGACATTCGTTCAAACCTTCTTAATACTCATGAAACTAAAACTCATATTTTCAGCAAATTGCACTTTCTTTTAGAAATTTTCACCGATTCAGTGGGCCAGAATGCGAAATAAGAATTGAAAGAGAAGCGCATACATCAAACTAACCCCACAAAGACAGCAACCGTCCAAGGAACTTTCTGGCTATATATGTAGAACGAGACTCGCGAGGCGTAACCCAGCTTGCCAGAAAGGGAAAAGATGAAGGGATAGGAAAATGAAGGGGCTTTTGGTATGTAGAATCAAGATCAAAAATAAATTTTTCTATACTACTGACAACGTTTGGGAGATGTTTAACGACAGTAGGCGCCTATATTGTTCCCTTTTTTTTTAAATTCACAGTTGTATTTTCAGCAAATGAAAGCTTTTTGGAGGGTATTTCCTGTAATCAGAAAAACTTTTCTTTATTTGGGTCACTTTAATAGACACATATATATATATACTGGGTGATTTTTTAACTTGTGACATCGAAATATCTCAAAAAACACGCATCCTATGAAGAAAGTATCCGTGATAACAACTTTTTATTTTCGAGATGGAAAAGCGACTTTGAAAAAATTTGCCCCACCCCACCCCCCAGGAGGCAGGAGTGGGGGTGAGTTTGTAATTTGAAATGGGAACCCCAATTTTTTATCACAGATTCAGACAAAGACGCTTCTCCCCCTCGAAAATAAAAAGTTTTTATTACGGATATTTTTATTATAGGATGCGTATTTTTTTAGATATTTCGATGTTTCAAGTTTAAAAAAACACCCTGTATATATATATATATATTTTTTTTTTTATTTAAGCTTCAACCACCAGAAAGTGATTGTTTGTTCCAGCTTCTTGTAATGTGAGGACATTGCTTGTGTCATCTTCATCTATTGTTAAGATGTAAGTTCCCGATTTTTTAAGTTCGGTTCGAGAAAACCAACATGTTATTAAACTCTGTTTGTTTCCTACTTGATAAACATCATTTTCGGAATCAGTGATAACTGCAGAAATGATGTTGTTGAATGACAAGAAATTCCAATGCTAAATCCAAATACATAATCGTAAACAATAATAAACCATGAAGTATTCAAGATGTAGTGAATAATGATACATAAAACAAATGTCAGTGGATATAATTATGCAACAATAATTATTATACTTATAAATATTATCCACATTAATTGATTGCGTTTTCCTTTATTATTTTGTCATTAATAATATTATATGATTATAATAAGGCAAATCGAGAAATAAATAAATAAAATAAATGAATGTTTACCTTTAAATCCTGTGAAAATATGAACTCAAATTGAAAGGCTTTTTAAATATATGACATGAAATCATTATTCTTATTATTTTGCAATTAAATTCATAATTTAATTATTTAATTGAACTAAAAAATTGGTTTAATTGAATGATTATTTCATTAACTACGTTTTTCTTCATTATTTGTCATTAATAATGTTATATGATTATAATAAGGCAAAGTGAAAAATAAATAAATATTTACCTTCGAATCCTGTGAAAACATGAACTCTAATGAAAGGATAAAAAAAATTAAATAGCCATTTAACGTGTTTCAATACTTTATGGTTGGTTTCTTGTAAAAGCCCAAAACGTGTCGGGCTTTCAGAAGAATAGCTGAGTATTCGTCTGAATGCCTAAATAAATCAGGAACTTTGACGCCAGGTATAGATTTCGTCCCAAATTCTTCTGAATACTTAAGCAGTCAGCTGAATGCTTGAATCCTTTAAAAGCCTACACATATACAAACTTGGAAACTGTCTCTGAGTCAGTGTGCAAGAAAGAGAAATAAGACTTCAAAAAAGAGGGGGGAGGGTTAAGCGCGAAAAAATTTAAACTTTGAAAATAGGAACATCCCTAGTGCTCCATCTAACCAAGGTCAAACGAAATTAAGTTCTTTTTAAAATTCCTCTTCTAGTAGTTCCTATCGTAGCCAACAATATAAGTTTTTGGAGAGAAAAGTTTGTGGTCGTGATCGTGTGAGTGAATTATAAAAGCTGTTTCTATCTCATCATTTTTCCCATCTTTAATGTGTTTTCCAATTTTCACTTCAATTTGTCTCCCGGTTTGGCCAATATCAGCACACCCACATTCACAAGGTATGTTGTCAATTACAAGAGTTTCTTCGTCGAGACAACCGGGGTCTTTGTTTTCAGAAAAGCAGTGGTAAGGATCTTTGTCGTATGTAAATACAATTTTAGTATCGAGAAGGCCACAAAAATTCTTATAAAAAGATTTAAGTTCTTTAAATATTTGACAAGCTTCAGTAAGTCGCGGACAATTTCCACGTTTGTCTTCCTAAAGCCAACGTCCGCTGGACCAACTGCCCTACCAGTTAAAGCTATAATAACAGCAATGTTGTCCTTAATACTAATACTGGAATTGAAGTTAATTAACCACTTCTCTGGGCCAGTCCGTAATAAAGGAAATATCATTTCTAACAATCGGATCCAGGAAATGTATTTTATTGTCTTTTTTCATACAAGACATCTTAATAGATATATTCACAAACCTTCTTGATATTCATGAAACTAAAACTTATATTTTCAGCAGATTACACTCTCTTTTAGAAATTTTCATCGAGTCAATGGGCAAGAAAGCCAAATAAGACTTAAAAAGGAAGCGCATACATCAAACTAACCCCACAAAGACAGCAACCGTCCGAGGAGCTTTCTATATCTTCCTGACTATATAGACCGAGGCTCATGAGGCGTAACCCGGCTTGCAAAGAGGGCCGACGAGAGGCATAGCCAATGTGGGGTAAATACGAATAAAATATCGATAATATCGTCGATACGTCGGCCCAGCGCCAGGGGAAGGAGATAAGGGTTGCTCGGAAGTCGTACAGTACGCGGACACGTATGTGCACACATGTATCGACAACTCTACCTCTTCCGTTAACGTTACTGTGTACAATGCAATACTCAGAGATTTATACGGAATATTTTTGCCATCTAGAATGCGCTCGGAGCAAACCTCTTAGACGCTTTTGGATATACCTAGATATGCAGTGGTCTTTCCATTATGCCTATAGGGGCATTTACGTATACTCAGAGAAGCGCCTAAAAAATAAAAAAATAAAAATGAAAGAGGATAGAAAACTGGCGGAAAACCGCCTTCGGTGCACTCTTCTGATGCCGCTCTAGTCCTCAGAATTCGCCCGCTAGAGTCAGTACTTATTCTGCTTTCTTGTATGTACTTTCGGTAAAAGGATGTAGAATATGTAGCTTTTGCGGTACCAGGAATTTATATCAGCAGGAAAACTTTATATGCCTTCTGTCAAGTAAATTATAACTAATTCAATTTAGACCATATTAAAAGGTTGTGAAGTACATGAAAAGATATTGTTATTGTTCAATTGCACACTCTGTATGCAATTGAACACTAATTGACTTAAGATTTGTAGGTCTGTGTCACTTATTAGTGCGTCTCAAAGACTTTTCTCTGAATGTTGAATACCTGTTTTTAATAATAGTACAACAGGGTTTGAAGAGACAGCACAGTGTCGGATACTTTCCGGACATACCTCGTATGCCAGCTGATACTACTATGCTGTCTCTGTTTTCAGCATCAGCATTCACTGTGCTTTGTAGTATTATGCAGTATTTGCTTCATTTTAAGCTATGTTTTTTTTTTATAAATTACGTTATTGTTCAAATAATTCTCTCTTTTCTCTAAATGAAGGACTTGGTTCTTTGAATGAATTAATATTTTGTCAGCTTTGTTACATGCTTATTCTGAACAGTATAACGCATCTTTCGATTACAGAAATATTTACTCACATTAAAAATTAATTTCCTAATTTCTATGCATTATTTGGTACAATTGAGAGTAAGCTTTTTTGAATCTAGGAATCACATCTTCCAACTTTAAGAAAACCTTTTACTTCAATCAATGGAATTTAATTTGTGCAAAGGAAATATTTTCTTGATTTAAGATCACATTTCACTATATCAACTAACTAATTTTCAAACACTAATATAATATTTTTGTTAACCAATAAAAACTTTCCTTTGCTTAGGTAATATTTCACTGACTGAAAAAATTATAAATTTGCGACAAGAATTTTATACTTTGCATTCAGATGAAAACATTTTTTGTATTGAAGACATTTTTATAGGATGTATTGACTACGATCATTTCTTTGATTCCGATTTTTTTTCTTAGTTTAATATACTTGCTATTATAATACTCATAATTATTAATTGTTGAGCGCTTCGTTAAGGTACATGTATCAATTAATTCGTAGATATTTCAGCACTAATTATGGGTCACTTTCACATAACTAAAGTTTTGCACATAGGTATAAGTTGGAATTTTTGCGAAAGATTTAGAACCGATTTGCTACCCTAGAAAACATTCAAAACTGCTGACATTGATAATTGATGGAGGTTTATTTAATCAACTAAAGAATTACACAGAGATTCTTTATTATGTATTTCTCTTTATAATATTTAAAGAAAAAAAAGTCTAGGCTCAATACACATTTGGAAAAAAAGGAATTGATAAATATCACTAAGTTGATATG
Organism: Andricus curvator; assembly: GCA_932195095.1. Lineage (NCBI taxonomy): Eukaryota > Metazoa > Arthropoda > Insecta > Hymenoptera > Cynipidae > Andricus > Andricus curvator. The sequence continues at coordinate 20,235 of CAKNYM010052755.1, read as the reverse complement.
GTAATTTTACTATAAAAAAATGGGACACGACTGCTACCGAAAACTACTGAGATGCAATTACATTTAATATAATCATATTCATTATTTTTATATTTGTAAACAACTTATGGCAAAAATGTTTACCAATCAAGTTTAGAAAGATGAAGAAACCTATGTTTCCAAACAAATTCATTTTCTGGAGATTCAAGGTCATAGGACGCTACTGTTTTTTTTTTTTAATAACGAATACGTAATGTGTTCCAGAAAACGCACATATCTTTTTCGTATGACTCAAAGAACACTTAATGGGAATGAAATGTTTTGTTCCAAAAAATTACTATATCGTGCATTTGTTTCTATAATTTGTGTATAACATTAGAAAATAACGATTTAATTTCATGAAATAATTGTTAACAGCCTGAATTAACTACAAAGCTAGCCATCCCTTAAAGTATATTCAACTTTAATTTAATTTAATTGAATTTTTTGATTCACGCTTGTTATTTAATATTAAATGCACGGAAAATAAAAAAAAATTATGAACGCAAAACAAGGAAGTACGTGCAATAAGTAGTAAAAGTGTGTCATGGACAGACCGATATGGTATGTTTTGAATTTATGAACTGGTCAACCAAAAATTGAAAATTTTTAATCCAGAATATTTCAGAGTTTTATGTTGTTTTTTAGGAATGTTTGAAGAAATATAATGAAATCAATTATCTAAAAGTATATAAACAAGGGTGAAAAAATTACGCAAAATGTCTTGTCACGCACCTTCCTCAACCTACCATTAAAAAAATGAAAAATTGCTAAATAAAGGATTTGAAAAATCATTTTAAAGTCTGTCCGACAATTTTTTGTCTAATCATGTTGAATTGCTATTTCAGGATAAAACTCAAAAATAATTATTCAAACTATTCATGATGCGAACTATTATCTTTAATTATATACTTACGAAGATTTATCAATTCTATTTATTTATTAAAGGTTAATCAACATTTACTCAAAATAAAAGTTAATAATAATTACGATTTTTATGTGATATTTTGAATTCTGTGATACGCTGAAGTCAAAATCAAATAGTGTAAAATTAATATCCATAACAAATATCGTCCTTGATCTCTTAGTTTCACATTTGCATGCTTTGAAAAAAATAAGTGTTAGCTGGTTTCGAAATTTTTTCATTTTTCCAAGAATATTTGCTATATCAGTTAGTATGCTGGATCAAGACTAGTTTGTGGAATCTAAAATATTTATTAGAAAAGCAGGGAATAAAATGAGCCTTCATATACAAGTAGTAATAGCTAGTCTTAGTCAGACGTATTTCCAAATTTTTAATTCGTATAGTTGGCTATGTAAATATAATAAGTCTTTTCGGAAAGTGACGTAATACGACATTTAAAATACTTTTTGAATATCTTAGCCGGTAAAGTAAATTTGAAAATTCTAATTCTTTGTAAATATTCTCTATCACTTTAAAAATTGTATAGGTGTCTAAATTCTAGCAAATACTTGTAGTTTCCAGTAAAATTATTTGTGTAATTTGAAACTATTACAAAAAATTAAGATTTTTGCATTATTGTATCATATTTGAATATACTGTAAAAATAAATTTCTACCAGTGATGCATAAAAATAATTTGATCAGTGTTGATTAAGATGGCCGGAAAAAATATAATAAAATCTTCATTGCGTCATTGGATATAAAAATCAACCTAATTTTGACGTCTGTAATGAAATTCTGCTTTTTCCTGATAAGTCGGGCGATAAAAGCCAATCCTACACAAAAAGTACTTACAAGCTTTTATATACATCAATAAATTTCATTACGACGAGAGGAAAGCCGTCAGTTAATGGAAGTCCTTCGGCTCTTTTTAGAAATACAATAGCACTTTCTTCGCAAGATAAAAATAAATCTAGAGTGTTTGTCAGAATTATGACGTTATCTTTAGAAAAATTCACATTTTCCTCTTCAGATAAAATATTTTATCGATTATACTATAACAATTTTAAAGGACAGAGTTACAGTTTATGCGAGTCCTTGCCTGATAGTGTAAGATGAACTAACTCGCGAATATTATGGTAGTGCTTAGGGGCGCTATAAGATTAAGACGCCACAGGAATTTCAGCGACCCTTTAAGAATGTCATCTACAGAAACGACGTATTTAACGCAAAAATACCCAAGACAGTCTTAACAGACGTTAGATAAATATAAGGGTGGGTAGAAAATCAGCTGATTTGTATATTTTATAGCGTAATTTCCTTTTACCATCGTCACAAATAAATTATTACCCTTTTTAATATTATTTTTTAAGCTTTGTGGTGAAAATTTGTCCTATAAAAAGTATAGAATTCAATTTGGCACTCTTGGACGTACACCAAAATCTTATAAAACGTGAAAGCCTTCTTCTTTGAATATATCTGATTTTTGCTTCCTCACAGAGAAAGCTTTGTAATGGTAACATTTGCAAAATTTTTTAAATTCATTTAATCAAACCTTCCTCAATTTAAAAATGTCTAATACAATGTTCTAAGCAATTTTTCGAGTGTGCGTGCGGATGTGTGTGTATGTGTATGTCACGCTTTTTTGTGAACACGATAACTTGAAAACGGTTGCAGATAAATTGATGAAATGCGCAGGGCTTATTTTCAATACTAATATCTTGAAACTGATCGAAATATTTCTAAGAATATTCATTGCATTCTTTTAGCACTCAATAATATTTTAAAAATCAGTTTATTATAATAAAACTTTTTTCATTAACACAATTCAAACTTGATGCAAGAATATAGAAGATTCCTTCATTCTAGACGAATCGATAAACCTAGAATATGAATACATTTTATTAAAGAGTAAGAAAGTGATCGTCATTTATATTATATTTGAAATAGATTTTCATAGTTGAAAGTTTTTCATTTTCATAATTGAAAGTTGACGCGAGAATAGAAAAGATACGTTGATTTGAGACGAATCGATTGACCTCTAATATTCGTGCATTTTATTGAAGAGTAAGAAACCTATCATAATGCATAATATTTGAAAATACGGTTTTTTATAGTAAAACTGTTTTCTTTAACATAATTGAAATTTGATGCAAAAATTAAAAAAAGATTCTTGGTTCGAGACGAATCGATTGACCTATAATATTATTA
>CAKNYM010052755.1:0-17093 GCA_932195095.1 Andricus curvator | reverse complement strand
AATCGATTTCTATAGTAAAGATGTTCTCATTCTCATAATTTGAAAATTATGTGAGAATAGAAAAGATGTGTTGATTCGACACGAATCGATTGACCTCTAATATTTATACATTTGATTGAAGAGTAAGAAACCTATGATAATGCATAATATTTGAAAATATGTTTTCATATAGTTAAACTTATTTCTTGAACATAATCCAAAGTTGGTACAAAAATGAAAAAGATTCCTTGGTCGAGACGAATCGATTAACCTAGAATATGAATACATTTTATTAAAGAGTAAGAAAGTTATCATCATTTATATTATATTTGAAATAGATTTTCATAGTTGAAAGTTTTTAATTTTCATAATTGAAAGTTGACACGAGAATAGAAAAGATACGTTGATTTGAGACGAATAGATTGGCCTCTAATATTGGTGCATTTTATTGAAGAGTAAGAAACCTATCATAATGCATAATATTTGAAAATAGGGTTTTTTATAGTAAAACTGTTTTCTTTAACATAATTGAAATTTGATGCAAAAATTAAGAAAAGATTCTTGGTTCGAGACGAATCGATTGACCTATAATATTATTACACTTTAATAAAGAGTGCGGAAGTTATCGTCATTTATATTATATTGAAAATCGATTTCTATAGTAAAGATGTTCTCATTCTCATAATTTGAAAATGATGTGAGAATAGAAAAGATGTGTTGATTCGACACGAATCGATTGACTTATAATATTTATATGCTTCATTGAACAGTAAGGAAACTATGGTAATGCATAATATTTGAAAAATTGGTTTTTTATCGTAAAACTTTTTTCATTAAGATAGTTCAGAGTTGAGGCAAAAAAGTGAAAGATTCCATGGTTGGAGACGAATTGATTGACCTATAGTATTAATACATTTCATCAAAGAGTAGGGAGGTTAGGGTAATTTATATATTTTTAAAATAGATTTTTTCATTTTCATAATTTAAAGTTGACGCGAGAATAGAAGAGATGTGTTGATTCGAGAAGAATCGATTAACCTCTAATATTGATGCATTTATTGAAGAGTAAGGAAGCTATGATAATGCATAATATTTGAAAATACGGTTTTTTATATATAAACTTCTTCTTAAAAATATTTCAAAGTTGATGCAAAAATAAAAAAAAAAGATTCCTTGGTTCGAGAAGAATCGATTGACCTATAATATTAATACATTTTATTGAAGATGAAGGAAGTTATCGTCATTTATATTATATTTAAAATAGATTTTTATAGTAAAAATTTTTTCATTTTCATAATTTAAAGTGGACGCGAGAATAGAAAAGATGTGTTGATTCGAGACAAATCGATTGACCTCTAATATTGATACAATTTAGTGAAGATTAAGAAAGCTATGCCAATACAGAATATTCGAAAATACGGGTTTTTATAGTAAAACTTTTTTCTTCAACATAATTCATAGTTGATGCAAATATAAAAAAGATTCCTTGGTTCGAGACGAATCGATTAACCTAAATATTAATACATTTGATCGAAGAGTAGGGAAGTTATGGTAATTTATATATTTTTACAATCAATTTTTATAGTAAAAATTTTCTCATTCTCATAATATAAAGTTGATGCGAGAATAGAAAAGTCGTGCTGATTCAACATAAATCGATTGAACTATAATATTGATACATTTTATTGAAGAGTAAGGAAGCTATGGTGATGCATAATATTCGGAAACATGGTTTTTTATAGTAAACCTTTTTTCACGAACATAATTCAAAATTGATGCAAGAACGGAAAAGGTTCCTTGATTTGAGGCAAATCGATTGACCTATAATATTAGTACACTTTATTGAAGATTGAGGAAGTTATGTACATTTATAATATTCGAAATATCTATTTCAAACAAAAAAACTTCTTTTATTGACTTAACTCAAAGTTGACACATTTTGTAAAGAAGTAATAAAACTGGGAAAGGGATAGGGCGCGACAGAACTTTTCCCTTCCCTTTTCCAGCTCGAAAAATTATCATTTCGAATACAAAATTTGATTTGTCTGATTGGTCTTTGTATTTAAACATTTTCAGTATTATTTTGTTACTTTGTTTTTTTTGTAATTTTCTATTTTTAAATTGATTAAAATGAAGACTTTGGTTTGTGTATTATTGAAAAAAAGCACTTATGCTTCCTCTGTGAGGAAGCAAATACATTTTCTAACGGGAAGCAAAGTGTTCGTGAAATAATCACCATATAATTACAAATGCAAACAAAGTGGAAACACTCGAGATGGAATTCACAGCTAGTTTTCTATTATTTGAATCAATAAAAAGACAAAACCATCAATTTTCTAAGAAACATCCAAAAGAATAAAAATCATTAATATATTTTAAGGAAATTGAAACTCTTTAGAATGTCAAAAAATTGTATTTATTCTATGTTCATTTTTATACCTTGAAATAAGTGTTCAAATAAATAATTCTGCTCCTCCTATTTAAGTATTTTATGTGCAAAAAAAGCAGTTCTCGGGAAAGTGTATTTAATTATACTTTCAAAAAGTGCAATATTATTGGTCGTCGCCTAATGTGGCGCACCAAAACATATCTCTCAGTTTAAATAAAAATATAAGAAATTTTGTTATGGCAAACTACAGAGCATGTGTCTCGATATCTTAGGGTTACTCTATATATATAGTTAAAATTATATTGAAATTAATTAAAATATTTAATTTGAGGGTTTCCCAAAAAGTTCACCTGCGAAAAGATACCTGCAACATTCCCTAACATGCCAAAGCTCTCATCTGTTTGACAATGGCAAATAAAAAAAGAGTTTTTGATATTATAACAACAAATTTCGGTAAAATTAGGCGTTAGAAACAACTTTCCTAAGCTTCTATTAAGAGCATGTAACTTTAAAAGCCTTTCATAAGATTTGAGTCAACAAGGTTACGTACCAAACCTAAAAACAGGCAAAAAAAATTACGAACATGATTACGAACGTAAAATAATATTACAATATCAAGAAAATATTTGACTGAAGATGTTTTGATATTGTAAAATGTTTTATTATTCCAGTACGTATTTCTGTAACTGCACTTTAATTATCGTGCACCACACTGGGTGCTCGTACAAGGATTAAAAATATAGATGAGAAAGAAATCATAAGTTTGCATCAAAATACTTTCTCATTGCTCTAGTCCCGCTTTAATGATAACTACAGAAATTGAAAAAATGACTTTACTAAACTTTTTAGGATAAACATGAAACAATTATCTCACATGGTAAAATTTTTTTTCTGTTCATCACTTAATACGTTTTGGACCGATCCCGTTTCCAGCAATTATCGGCTTTTACAGATGATATATATCTGATCTATATGTATATTCAGTGCATTAGAGTATTTCCTCACAGCGAATTTTATTTCGACCGTTTTTTTAAATAACATAGTTATTCATCACGAATAAAATTAATTTGGTCATACGGTCTTATAAAATGCAATGGATATCTGAGTCAGAATTTTTTTGTGGACTCTTTTGTGGTCCACCGAGAAGGATCAAGTTTCTAACTAGCCTTTGCCACCAATATTTATGATTTTCGCTATGCAAAATTAAACACACAAAACTGAAATTTCAACTTTTCTACTAAAGTACGCCAGATGCGATAAATTTTCAAGATGCAAAATAATTATAAAGCCATAAGAAAATCTAAAATTCAAATATATAGTTGAGCAACGCAAAATACGACGGGAAAGCATATTCGTCTTGTAGCATAAATAGCGTCCTTAATAGAAAATTAACGTCAAAGTTCCTGACACTAAAAAGACCTAAAAATTTTTTTTAACCGATTCTCCATAGCATCCATAGTTTGGCCGTAAAATTTTGATTTTCATATTCTCGCCCTTTACGATTCAAGGTGAATGATTCGTGTGAATGTGGGCCTTCCTGCCTCCCTCCAAAGATGTAGAGAATTTTTTTTCGGAAAATAAGGTATTATCAATAATATCCCTTCAGTTTTAAAAATTGATGTTAGTTTGTTGTACTTTAAATTAATTCTCACCCTCCAACATTATTTAATGTTCTTTCGCAAGAGCTAATTTTCTTGCCATGCTGGAGGAAATAATGCGAAATCGTCCAATCCCAAAGTTTGAATCCTCAAATCGCGAACTGTGCATGTCACACACTTGCTTTTCCCTGATTGCTCTAAAATAAACTATTTCTCTTCCATTCTATAGGCATAGGATAGGCGCAATTTTTATGCAGCTGTTGGAAAAAAAGTCTTTCTCCTCTTTAGCAATACCGTGATACCTGCTTTTCCGTACGACACCTACCAACAGAAGACGGTTCCTTTGTTGCAATAAAAATTGATCTCAGGGCCAGAGTATAGGTTGTTTTTAATCGACCTCTGTGAAAATATTGATCAAGGATGGAAAAAGTATGAAACCTGATCTAGAAATCATGTTTACATTGAACCCTACCTCGCAAGGTTTGATCAAGAACTGAACATGGCGTGCGCTCGTATCGCGTTTTAATATAAAAGAAAACCGAGTAAGGCTGGGATCTACGTGTGCATGTGGTGACCGACGTGTGCATGTGGTGCTGAGTTACTGAGGACCGTGGTAATGCGAGGTGGCATCAAATGACGTCCAATATAGTACCCACTACCCAGTTACCAGCCTGGATATAGATGTCTGATTATTATTATTGGTGGGAGGAAAATTGCCACCGTCTCTCCAGTCGAGTTTTGGAACCGAGCATATAGCGCCCAAGGGCCAGGAATATGAGTTGGGGTGCAATATATAATATATAAAGCACAGTGGACACAAAACTTAGGGTGGTGATCCCTACATAGTGTTTGATGATATAAACGCCTTCAGGCTCTGCACCCTCTCAGGGCGGAAAGCCTTTGTCTATACACATGAGTATTATTGCGCAATGCTTGTGACCTACGGGAATCGTATAGGAATGCCGCGTGCAAAACGTTCATACGTGCTCTGCATTCAATTCTATTATTTCGATTGCTCGCTGAAAGTAATAAGACCGATCACATCAACGAAGAATCGAATCATAGTGCACGAAACTTCGAAACGTTTCTGTGACAGAAAATTGAGAAGATGATGGATTCTTCTTCATTTCGGCAATCCTCAATCTTAATCGAGGCATGTTGTGTTCTTTATTACAAACTTGGATTGATCTGAATTAACCGCTAAATAGCAGTACGAAATAAATAATGAGAAGAAGTGACTGTTTCTGAGGCAAATGTTCCATCAATAATTGATAAAAAAGATGAATCTTATATCATATATGAGTCTTTTCTGGCTTAATGATTATTATTTAATGTAGCAGAAATAGCGCGCTATGTGCGGATATTGCACTTTCATTTTTTGATTGCCTAATTATCACATTGAAAAATATGCTTCAAATTGAAGTACTGTAGCATATAATTAATAATCATGAATTTTTACAGGAGATATTCACGTTTTTGTAAATGAAGGTAAAATGATCGATTTATCGATTTATATCTAGTAATGTCTCAAAAGTGACTGAAATGGGAAAAAAAATTTCGTTGAGGACAAATTGTAACATGTGTGCTTAAGAAGCTTGCCAAAATCAGATGCGTTTTTCTCAAAAAGCAGGTTTTCAAAGTTCCAAATTCAACATTGCCCGGGCGACTTGGTTTCCAACCTAAAGGATTGATCCTGGGCTTAAAATGTCATAATTGCAATAAATATTGAAATAGATACATCGGCTTTCCTAAAACTTTAACTTTTATGTTAGTTTTAATTTTAATCAGTATTCATTAATCTCTATTTTTTATGTAAATACATGAATTTATCTCAGAATGAATTATAAGTAAAAAAAATTAGAACTTAATGTGTCATTTTATATCGTGATTAGATTTTCTTAAGAGACATTGACTGATAAATTTTGAACAACTTTTTGAAATAGGTCTATATTGAAGATTTGCAATTTTAGATTCTTAAATTTTTAATGTGTACGATTTTAAATAAAGTAATTTTTAATGTTTTTTCAATAGTTCAATTTTTAGGATTTAGAATTAAAAACTCTTCCACTTTTAAGAACGATAAATAAAAATTCTTAAATTTGGATGACTTTGAAGATCAAAAGTCAAATCTTTATTCATCATTTATCCAGATTGAAGAAATTTCAAATTCAAATCATAAAAATCACAGCATTTTCAATTTTAAGACTTAAAAGTGATAAAATTTTTAATTTTTTCAATTTACAGCAGTTTCATTTTAAAGATTAAAAATCTTGATCTAAAATTTGAATGATTTTGAATATTAATGGACTCAGTTTCGATTTTGAATCTTCCAAATTGAGAACATTCCGAAAATAAATCATCAAAATTACAGACTTTTGAATTGTGAAACTTGCACAAATTTTAATTTTGGTGGGAAAAATTAAAAACTCTTGTATTTTAGGACAAATTTTCAATTTTAAAAATATAGAATTGAAAATTCCTGAATTATAAAGATCTATAGATAAAATTTCTTTCATTTAGATTTGATCTATTCAGTTTAACAAAATTTGCAATTCAAATTTCTTCAATTCTGAAAGGTTACAATAAAAAATTCTTAGCTTTAAAAGAATACTATTTTTGGTTGAAAGTACTTTATCTTTTGTTGAAAAGATTACTCTCATACTTTTTGTTAGGAATTTATCTAGCTTGGTTACAATTTCTGTTATTTGTTTGAAACAGTAATTATTTTGGTGAAAACGAAAATATTTTGTGCAAACATAATCATTTTTGGTCAAAAATTCAACTATTTTCTTGAAAATTCAGTAAAGTTTTTGTTTATATTAATTATTATTGTAACTTAAGATTTAATTATTACATTTCTGGTTGAAAATTTGTCTGTTTTAGTTAAAAATTCTACTATCTGATTGAAAATTCGCGTATTTTGTTGCAAATTCATCTTCATTTTAGTTGAAAATTCATCACTTTTTTTGGTTGAAAATTAATTTTTTCAACTTAAAATGTAACTATTTCGTGTTTGGTTAAAAATTAATATTTTGGATTGAAAATTGATATTTTTGTTTGGAAGTGGATTTTTCCTAGTTAAAAATTTAACTATTTTGTCGAAATTTCATATTTTCGGGTGCAAAATTCAACTGTAATGTAGAAAATTCATCTTTTTGGCTTAAAAATTCAACTATTTAGTAGGAAATTAAGCTATTTGGTTGACTGTAAACTTTCTGATGAAAATTCATATTTTTGGTTGAAAATTAAACTATTGTAGTAGATAATTTAATTATTTGATTTACAATTAAACTATTTGAAATAGGTTTGAAATTTCAACTTTTTTTAGATGATTCTTCTATTTGACTTCAAAATTCAGGAGTTTTGTTAAAAATTAATTTTATTAAGATACACCCTTTTGGTTAAAAATGCAACTACCTCTTTCAAACTTCGTTGTTCTTTGGTTTGCAATCCATTTTTTTATCTAAAAATTCAACTTATGAATGTTTGTTTGAAAATTTATTCTTTCTAAGTTATAAATTAAACTAATAAGTAGAAAACGCATACATTTCGTTAAAAATTTCTCTTCGGGGGTAGAAAATGAATCTTCTTTGTTGAAAATTCATCTTTTTGGTTGAGGATTAAATTATTTTATTGAAAATTAATCTTTTTTGTTGAATTCAACTTGATGAAAATTTGTTTTATTTTAACACTGAAAAATAATTTTTTTCACTTAAAATTTAAAGTTTTCATTTTTATCTAAAAGCTTATCTTTTTTAGTTAGAAATTTAACTACTTAATGGAAAAATGAACTTTCTTGATTGAAAATTAACATTCTTCTTGAAAATTCATCATTGCCGGTTTACAGGTCGAATATTTCAGAAAACAATTGACCTTCAAACTGGTTATGATAAATTTCCAACCAGAAAAATTCATTTTTGAAACAAGAAAATTCACGTCTTTTGTTGAAAATTCGACTTTTGATAGAAAATTTATCTTCCTAGGTTGTAATTTCAACTATTTGGTTTTTGTTGTTGTTGAAAATTTCTCTTTTTGGTTTGAAAATTCTTGTCTTTTGGTAGAAAATAATTTTTGGGCGAAAATTTGAATATTTTGTTGGAAATGCAATATATTTTGACTTGAAATCTCCAACATTTAAACAGTTACGATACTTTTCCGGGGGTGGAGGGGTGCATAGAAAAAACTACGGTCGTCAACGAGGGCGGACGTAGGGTTTAAAATAGCCCAAAATTGTGAACGTAGTTTATGGACGGTCCCCTATTCAAGTTTCAATATTTATATTTTGAGGGTGTGAAATTTGAACATTTGTTTTTGGAAAAGTTCAATTTGAAAAATTTGCAATTGAAAATTATTTAATTTCAACGATTTTCAATTTTAAATTCTTTAATTTTGTAGATTTACAATTGACAATTTTTTTAATTCGAATAACTTATAAATAAAAATTCTCAAATTTGAATGATTTTGAAAATCAAAGGACACGTTTTCTATTCTAAATCTACCAATTTGAAGACATTTCAAATATATAATATACTGATATATAGTTTTTAATACTAATGATTGCAATTCAAACTTCTTCACTTTCGTAGAAGTACAATTAAACATTTTTGCATTTTGAAAATATAGAGTTGTAAATTATTTAAGTTTTAAGATTTATATTTCAATGGTATGTAATTAGGAGTAGCGACAGTAAATTTCAAATTAATTTTTTTTTAATTATACGATTTTGAAAATTTACAATTGAGAATTTTTCAACTAGAATGATTTGCAATTAAAAATTCTACAATTTTGAATATTTTGTATTGAAAACTGTTCAGTATTTAATACATCATTGGAAATGATGAAATTTTGAATGATTTATGGAAATAGTTTAATTTTGAAGATATCCAATTGAAAATTGTACAATTTTAAGGATTTATAAAAAAAAAAATTTCATGATTTTGGAAACCAAAAGTCAAGTTTTGATAACTAAGTCTTCCAAATTGAAGACAATTGGAAAATAAATTATCAAAATGGCAGAAATTTGTAACTGTTAAACTGGAAAATTGAATAACTTTCCATTTAATATTTTAAAAATTATAACTTTAATTTTAAATATCTATGAATGAAAATCCTTAAATTTTGATATTTTGAAGGAGGAAAGTCCATTTTGCAGTTCTAAGTCGTCCAAATTAAAGAAATTTCGAAAGAAAATTATCAAAATTACAGAATTTTAAATTTTAAAACTTAAAACTTGCATACATTATAATTTTGGTTTGGAAAAATGAAAAACTCTTCAATGATGAAGATTGCTAATTCAAAATTCTACAATTTCAAAGAGATACAATTGAAAATTCTTGAATTTTGAAAATAGTGAATTGTAAATTATTCAATTTTGAAAATTCAATTTTAAAGGTATGTGATTTTGAATTTTTTAAAATAGTTTAAGTCTGAAGATTTCCAACTGAAAATGCTTGGATTTTCACGATTTGCAATTTTAAATTCTTCAATTTTTAATATTTGCAATTGAATAGTCTGCAATGTATAATTTATATGTAATAGAAATTTATGCAATTTTGTATGACTTTTTGAAATAGTCTAATTTGTAAGATTTCAAAATTTATTTAAAATTTCAAACATTTGCAATTGCAAATTCTTCAATTGCAAACAGTAAAAATAACAGCTTTGATTTATTTTTTTGAAATTCTTATTATTTTCTACATATATAACAGTAAGTTACTATTTTCACCAAATAACTGAAGCTGCAATTAGTTCATTTTTTAAGGAACTTCGTCAACACTGAATTAATTTTTAATGATCCTAAATCTAAATGAAAATTATTCTTATATCGATCGAACATGATGAGAATTTGATAGTCCGATTCAAACAATAGAATTTGCATTAAATTGCAACGAATTTAAGTGAAAAAAGAATTTTATACGATTTAAAACTTATGTATAATAATAAACTTTAAAACTGAGTAGTAGACACAAAAATGAATTTCTATCAAGATTACTATAGATGATGGAAAGAATTGCAAACTTTTTCTCAACTTTTAGCAATAATGCGATATTCGATAGTAATTATCAAACTTTCCGAAACATACTAAACTTCAAACTGCTGTCAAAGTTCTACAAACTATCGGTAAATTGTGAAAAATCGTAGCTTAAATGGAGTCATAATAAATAAACAAACGCCATGCTTGTTTGATATTTATCTTAAAAATAGTTTGAAGTGAAACATTTTTGTTGAAGGAAAAGTTTGTGTGTTCTAGACGCTTTAAACATTTTTTTTTCACAATAACAAAAGTTTATATGATTTCATCAATAAAATTAGGATTTCGTAAATATATTTTCTTAAAAAAGAGTTGAACAAAGGATAAAATGTAATAGAATTTTTAAATCTCATAAAAAAAGTTTTTTTTTACCATTGCGCTTGACAGTGATATTCCTATCTAAAAAAGTGATTTAACGATATGTCTCAAAAATTTTGCAATCATTGTTGTTACAAACCTGATTGGCTTTTCATTACTGAAAGCTGCTTTATAACCTAAATTTTTAATTTTAAAAGTTAAATCTGAAAATGATCCCTCTTAAGGTGAAACATTCAATGAGTAAAATCCAAGACTTTTTAAAGCTCTTGAAATATATTAAACTTGTATTTATTCCACATCATTTTGCAAAATATAAAAAAATTTTATCACCTTATGTACAAATTTGAACTTATTATCGTTATTTTATGTTGTTATATGATGTTATATCTTATATGCGTTTTACATCGGAAATGCGTATATTTAAACCAGCCCCCTGGCACTTTCATGGAGGCCTGTATTATAAAAGTTGGCTGAAAGGTGGATCACGGCCACCAGGCGAAATCGTGGCGCTGATTACCTATACGGCCGACTTTCTTTAAAATACATGGCAAAAATGCAAATATTTATGTTTTTTTTTAAATCTGAATCGCTTTTTCGTGTTTTTTTAATGGAAAAAAGAAGTTAAATGTTTTTGGCATATACTAGTGTAAAATATATAACGAAAAAAGTGAAATATATTAAGTTTCTAAGTGATTAAATGTGTGAAAGCAATACGAAAATTTTTTCCACGATAATACATTTAAACAAATTAATAACAATAAAATTGTTATTAATTAAATAATTAATTAATTTAGGAGCTTTAGTGTCACGATTTTAAATTAAAATTAAAAGGTTTTTTGCGTTGTGAAAATTCATGTACCTAATTTAATATTAAAACATTTTATTTTAAAACAGTATAAAGTTACTTACCAAATTATTTTTCAATTATAAAAATGGCAATAATCAAGAGGTATGTATATGAGATTAATAAAAAGGCAATTTTTAAATTAAAAAAGTATAAAAAAACCGTTGAGTTTGCTCCTCCGAACTCCGTTTATTTTTGTAACCAGAATCACAGTTCACCATGTTTAATGTTTTTTCAATTAATTATATATCACTGATCATTTTCAGCAAATAAAAAAACGAAAAAAGGACTAATAAACTACCAGAAAATATAAAAAAACTTCGAATGTTGACAATTTTGCCATGTATTTTCAAGAAAGTCGGCCCTATAGGTAATCAGCGCTACGCTCGGGCAATTTAAGTACTAACGCGCAGGGCAGTCAAATGTGTGCCCATTTTCAGCTTTGAGTGCCAGGGAGCTGATTTAAACGAAACTTATAGGATTTCAAAGATAACTAGAAATTTTCAACAAATTACGGTTTACGGCTTTGTTAGCGTTTTTTTACCGGAAATTGACATTCTTAAACAAAAGTATTCGAATTTTAAATGTGCCTAATTTTTTAACAATTTTAGACGGGGTTAGCGCTTTAAACTGAAAACTGGTATTTTAAAATAAAAATTATTGTAGTTCCAACAAAATTTGAAATTTTTCAATAGTTTCAGGTTATTTAAATGTTTTCACGGAAAATCAATATGCATGAACAGAAATCATTACATTTCGAAGATTTTGAATTCTGACAAATTTTCTGTCGGGGATTTTCGACGCAAATTATTGGTATTTTTAATTAAAAATTATTAGAATTCAAAGATGATTCATCAATTTTGAACAATTTTATGTAGGCTGGGTTGTTGTTTTACATAAAAAACTGACAAGTCCAAAAAAAAGGTCATTATAATTTGAATAAGATTTCGAATCTTTTACAATTTTGGATTATGTTATTATTTTTCGTCGGCAATTAGTAGGTTTTTTGATTGGAAAAAATTATATTTTGATCATTCACAACTTTTTAATAATTTGAGATTACCCAGAAAAAAAAAAGATTGAACGATTGCATTAGTGAATCGGTTTCCTCAACATTTGAATGACTTTCATCTAGTACCTTCGATTTAGACGTCATGAATGAAAAGATTCCGATTAAAGAGCATCTTTTTCATTCTAATTTGAAATGTTTGAATCGGACCGAAATTTTCAAGGTTATGTTCACATATTTCATATAAAATTAAAAAATTCCAAATCAGCGAGCGAGTGGAACAAATATTGTACTGGTATAGAATTTGTTCCACTCTGGTGGAACTGGTTCCACTCTGGTTTTAAAATTTAATTCAATATTCACTAAGATCTGTTGAAATCCTTGAAATCGTTTAAAATTTTACAAATCCCATAAAAATCCCTTACAATTCTTTGAAAATCCCTTTAAATAACTCGGAATCCAATCAAATTGCTGACAATTCTTTGAAATTTTTTCAAATTTTGTAAAATCCCTGAAAATCTTCTAAAAGCCATAAAAATCTTCTGATATCCTTCATAATTCGATAAAATACTTCAGTATCTTTTGAAATTCTTTTAGAATTTTCGAAAATTCCGTCAATTATTTTAAAATATCTCAAAATCTCTTAAAATATCTTGAAATCTCTCAAAATCCCTGAACATTCATTGTCATCCGCGGAAATGATTCTTAATTCTTTTGAACCCCTCTAAATGCTTTAAAATTCCGTCGAAATTCTTCGGCATCTCTCAAAATAGCGTGAAATCTCTTGAAATCATTTTAAATCATTTGAAATCTGTGAAAATTCTCGTTATCCTTTGGAATCGTTTGAAATGCCCTGAAACTCTTTCAATTCCCTAAAATCTGTTAAAATTTCTTAAAATCTCATGAAATCCCCAAGAAGCTTTGCAAATTATGTTCGAATTTCTTAAAAATTTTGTAATTCTATGACATTCTGTGTGATCCTCTGAAATACCTCAAAACCTTGTGAAATCTGTTGGGATGCTTTCGATTCACAAGAAATCTTTCAAATCTTTTGAAATTTTTTTAAATCTTTTGTAATCTCGTTTAAAGCGAACATCATTGATATGTGTTGAGTGAAAAATATAGAATCTGAATGAGAATCTGAATAAGATAAAAAAATGATAAATTTGAAAATTTGGGAATCCTTGATCGTGTTTTTCATAATTATATAAAGAAGCACATTCTTAAAAAGTATCTTAATTCAAAAAATTAAGAAACAACTGAATAAATGATAAAATTCCCTAATTGTGATACCATTACAAAAGCGAATTCAATAGAAAAATAGTAAAAACATTTATGGCTGTAAAAACAAATAATTGAATTGTCCAGAAAAAGTTTTTCGAATCAACAAAATTTAACTACGCCGGGAATGTTTCATCCGTTTGCACATTTT
This sequence comes from Andricus curvator, assembly GCA_932195095.1. Taxonomy (NCBI): domain Eukaryota; kingdom Metazoa; phylum Arthropoda; class Insecta; order Hymenoptera; family Cynipidae; genus Andricus; species Andricus curvator. Next base: position 3,493 of record CAKNYM010052755.1, on the reverse strand, counting down.
GTAGCTTTTTCGAAAACATTCCCTTGGTGTTTACATTTTTTCGATTCAGTCAATTTTTGCTTGGTAATTATTTTATTTATTTGGTTTTTCATAGTTTATTATTTGTACCTTTTCCTATTAAATTCAATTTCATAATAGTATCGTAAAGATTTGGGAGTTTTTAGCTTTATTATTGACAAAAGTTTGCCAATTTTTTTCATAATCTATTTCAGAATATGCTTTTGTTGATACTATTGTGAAGAACATGAACAGCCGACGTTTTGAAAGTTTTTTAATTATTATTATTTTATCTTATTTTGTTCCTTTAATAAATTTGGTTTTTTAATCAAAAGGCTCTTAATTGGCCGTTCTTCCTTCCGTTTTGATAGACGATGAGAGCATAAGACGCGACAGCACTTGGGTACAGTCACTCTACTCATATTTCTCTAATATTAAAAAACTGTCATAAAGTTAAATATCGTGTCAACAATAGTAAATTGAAGTCACTTTTTATGTAATATTAGATGAAGGAATAATTATTGTTAAACTATAACCTTTGAAGATGAGTGGTATCACGTTTTTAAAGAAATTAAAGTTAATGTGCCAATTATCGACAGTGACTATACAGCTGATAAATAAGACACCTATTACATAGAACAATAAAAAAATGATTTGGAATAACACTGACAACAAAGGCTTTTTAGATGAACCTTATAAATTACGACCTTCAGCCCCAATTGGCATGTGACAACGGGTGTTTAAAAATAGGGTCAAACATATTTCGAAAGTTGTTTAAATACCCTGTTTTTTAAATTCATCAACGTATTTACGAGATAAACAATTTATCGTTTAGGATCTTCTGAAGAGGGAACGTAAACTTGGCAAAGTTTCACTCGTGCTCGAAGAACGTAGCACTTCAGCCTGCATTTCGTTGCCCGAAGGTCGTGACAAACGACGTGGAGGGCAGCAAGAAAAAGCTGCTAGAATGCGGAATGTTATCCGTAGAAGTTGCAAGACATTATACATACACTTAGCAGCAGTTTGTGCAGCAGCAAAAGGAGGGAAAGACTAGGAAATTTCAAGTCATTGCATGCCAGGACAGTGCAAATAGCTACCAACTTCAACGAACTTCCGGCTTCACAAGGCCCCAACGGCGTCATGGGAACCGCGGAACCTGCAAAGAGCCTTCCGGTTTCCTCATATCCAGGGCTCGGACGCATAACACCATTGGCACTTTTTGACCTTTTTTTAAACAGTGATCCTTTTTGACTACTATTTTTAATTATACACGGTGAAAAATGGCTTGTCTAACTTTGAGTGTCCAAATTTAAATAGTTTATTCTTCTAGATAGTACCAAGTACCATCCATATTTTTTTCATTAAAATCAGGCAGACTTTGATTTTATAGTCTGTTTAGATAGCCACATGTGTTTTAGATTCGCCTTCAGGATCATCAAATCAACCCTCTAGGATTGTCAATCAGAAGTGTTTACATCAGGATTTCTACCGAACGCGGAGCGAACACAGCCGACACCCGAAAAACATTTTCGGAACCAGTGATGTTCAGCGTCATGTTTGCCGTGTTACACAAATTTTTAATTAGTTTTACCACTTTTTGAAATTTCTGACATAGGTGGAAAGTGGATGAAGTGGGTGTGGTTTTGATTTTCAACGTCTGATTTGATGCTTCTGAGGGACTTCAGGCAAAGACGTCACTCATCAATCAGTGCGTATTCTCAACATTCTCGACCTAACGCTCAAAGTAATATGTTGTCAAAGTAATAAATTCAAAGGAGGTTTTTCGGGCTTCAATCGTCTGCAAATCTACGAATCTTGCCAGGAAAACATAGAGAAGCAATCGAAATCTTAAAACACCCTAATAACATCAATAGGGACAATGGATATAATACCAATCCGATTTCGCTCTCAGTCCTCGTGGATTTGTTAAAAAAGACTTGATTGGCCAATCAAGTTCGACCAGTCCCCACGGTGGGACGCTCTGGCCAATTAAATCGTCGAGATTATACATAAGAATAACATAACCTGAAACTTCGGTCAGCCCTGAAGAAGTGAACTGCAATGTTCAGAAAACATCGGCAAGATTCGTAGTTATAAACACGACTGAAACATGAAAAACGTTCTTTGAATTTATTATAATGAATCATCGTGAAAGCATTAAATCGATTATCTTGTCGAAGTGTTTGTGTATATGCAATCAAGTTTCAGGCATCTTACTCTTTAAAAATAATAAAGATTCTTTCAGGCTTGATGGATTTTTATGTAAATGTTTTTCAGGTTTTATTAATTAATTTAAATTTCCGTTTCTCTTCTCTCTTACTATCATGAATATATACACAGGTGGAAAAAGGGCAACAGATACTAAAGTTGTCCCTCTAGGATGATTAAGTTATCACTCCGCGACAATTAAGCTAAAACTCCTGGAATAATCAGTATTTGCACTCGAGGATTGAATACTTTACACTCTGGGATAATAAGGCTAACTATAAAATGTTGACACAGCAGGTGGTACGCTACACCATCTAGGTGGCTTTCCCATAGTTAAAGCTCAAATAAAGTCAGCCCGACACTCTAGATGTTCAGGATGATTAGCCATTTTTCTCCGTGTAGGTATACGATATGTAAAATGTCATTCTGCAGACCAAAAAAGACTTCGATGATGTATAGACGATCCTTTATCGTATAAAATGTTCAAGGCTTCAAGAGACGAAATACTCTCCTAATCAGGAAACATTAACCGGTTAACTGGTGGGCTCGAAATCGACGTTGCGTGCCAAAATTGGTGGAAGCAAATAATTCCCTATTCGTCATGAAAGTTCATTTCATAAGCGTTTTTTAGGTCACTGATGACGAATCCGGGGTCAAAATAAAGAAATTCGAAATGGCGGATCCGATATGGCGGATCCAATGTGGCGGACTGCAATGCGAAAATCACGGGACATGAATGAAAAGCAGTACTAAAGGATTTTTTAGGTCGCTGTTGACGAATCCGGGGTTAACATTGAGAAATTCGAAACGGCGGATCCAGTATGGCTGATCCAATATGTCAGATCCAATATAGCGGACTAAAATAAAAAAGTCACGTGATTTGAATGAAAGTCAGTAATAAGGTGGTTTTTGGTCGTTGATGACGAATCCGGGGTCTAAATTAAGAAATTCGAAATGGCGGATCCAATAAGACGGAATATAATTATTGCCACACATGCGACTTGCCACAAATTTGACTTGCCACAAATGTGACTTACCGCAAATGTGATTTTCTACAAATTTTGCCTTGCCAAAATTGTGAATTGTCGAAAATGTGACATGTTACAATGATAGTTGACAAAAATGTAACTTTCCACAAATGTGACTGGCCACAATGTGACTTGCCAAAAATGTGACTTATTATTATTATTATTATACCATTAAGCCATTTCCCTTTCGAGGTAGGCGTGACTTGCTCGGTTGGAATATAGGTATGAGGTGGATAGGTATATAAGTGTTAGGTATATAT
>CAKNYM010052753.1:306392-502131 GCA_932195095.1 Andricus curvator | reverse complement strand
ACAGACAGACAGACAGACAGACAGACAGACAGACAGACAGACAGACAGACAGACAGACAGACTACAGACAGACAGACACCTTCGTAAAAATCGTTTTTTCTGACTCAGGAGGTCTCAAAACGTGGAGATTTGATGAAAACCGAATTTGTCAAATTTTACATAAAACCAATACCTTCTCATTAGAATGAGAATGTAAAAAGAATAAAACTGTACGTTACTCACTTTAAGCATATATATATATATTTTCAACTCCCTATCGAGGTGATGCCTACCATCATTTTACTGTCACAATTATTGCTTTTACGTTTTTCCGTAAGCCATTTGTCATTTTTGAAAAAAATTAACAGTTTGTTTAGCGTTTAAAGGCCTTGGAACACGGGTTAAACATTTTTTTAAGTAATACAAAAATGCGCAAATATTTTTACATCCTAATGAAGTTATTCTGTGAATTTCACTTTTATGCATGGAAAAGACAAATACCATAGAAAGAAGACTTGTTACTTTACAAATTTTTAAAGTTCTGTATCCGGATATGAACGTCAATGAATTATTTAAAAATTGGAGCAATCAAAAATAAAATAAAACTTCATGAAAGCAGCTGTTGCTCTACTGAAAATAATCAATAAAGCACGAATGAAATTTTTAGTGAGAGCAAACCACCACATATAGTTTTTTCGTTATGTTTTACAAGAGCACTTTTACAAACCAAGATATTTCTTTCTGTTAAAGAAACATCGTTGTAAAAAATTAATTTAAAATATGGAAATGGAAGAGGGAATCATTCTTTTAAAGTGATCAAGAGTATCTAAAAAAATGTGACGGACTTGCAGCTGTGACTTTACACTGTACTCTTTACTGGAAAAAATATGGTGGAAATTTATGTTCGTTTTTGTAAACGTTTAACAAAGCCTTACTCTGACTGCCGTCGTAATTCTACAAAGTTATTGTGAACTTTTAAACATTCCCGAATATTACCAAATTCCGTAATTTTACCAGTTGAAGCGTTGTGACTACTGAAAAACTGGAGGGGGGGGGGGGCTAGAATGAAATTTACCACTTTTTACCACGGCGATCATTGGTACCTTCCTGTCATTTTTTACTATTTTCGACGTGGTAATTTTCAAACACATATTTCACAATACGGTGTAACATTCGTTTGACAAAAAATTGTAATTTCATTAGATTTTTAAAAAAATTTTTCATAAATTATGGAATTTTACAAAAAGTATGTGAAACGTCATTGATTTATCATCGTAAAGAATGCATGGTAAACGGGATGTAACTTTAATTTTGTTAGTGTAGCTGCAGATCTAAAATGTCTAGAATATTCGAAGAGTAGTAGGAAGCCCCAACCCTCTTTTCATTTAGTTTCCTAAAATCGATAACCATCATCCACCTTTTCATTTCCTTGGGTTTCGCTCTTTTAAAACGTTCCATACTTCCATGCCAATTTCGAAAAAATACCAGAATTAATCTCCGATGCATTTAAAAATCTCCACAAACAAAGCAAAAAACCAAACAAAACGTAACTCATTTTGAGGTTAGGATATCCATCGATGTGTCGGATATGTGTAGAGGCCGTAGAGGCTTACTCACCTTAAAATTATTTTCCACGCCATCCATGGCCGTGCTATTAACAATTTCCCTGAATCTTGGATTTTTCGATGCAAGATATAATGTGTCGGGATGGAAAACAACGTCGAAAACGACGCAGCGGACATTTTTTTTATCGAGGTCGTCTCTAGGTGGTGTGAGGGTATACGGAATCGACCATTGTAATCCTCGATGTCCTTCATCGTGGGACGGCTGACTGCTGGGTTTATTGACGATATTACTTTGGCTAATATTTAGAAAACATTTTTTTTCGCCGTCCACGCTTGTTTTTATGACGTAACCCGGTTCGGGGTTAACGAACGTAACGTCGACGCCCCGTTCCTTCTCTAACTGCGTGATCTCCTCTTGATAACGTTTCTTATTTTCCGGGTCGCTCACTTCCTCGGCGTATTCAATTAATAACTTGCGGAATTCATCCTTTTTCAGGCATTCTGTTAAGTCTTTCAATTCCGTTCGGGTCACTTCTAAATCATCCCAATCGTTTTTTCTTTGATCACACGCGTCCATCTTCCGAAGATGTATGGAAACTACTACTTGTTTACAAATAAAATTCGTTTCGTGCGTCAGTGTTGTATCTGTGTATAGAAAGATCGCGAACTAACACGTGGACCAACTGCGCTACTCATGACTGCGCCGGCGCAGCCGGCCGGCCGGTCGGTTTGCGTCGAAATGGGGAACTAATTCAAATTCAAATATAAGTGAGTGATGCAAGAAAAGGAAATGAGGCTAAAGTAAACAAAAAATAATAATCATTCAGGCTACAATGTAAAAGTATGTTTACTTTTTATTTGTATAATATAATAATCACAAATACTAACTATTGAATGCCGTAGTTCCTATTTTTTGTGATTTTTATAGAAATGGAATGGATAGTTCTCGAACTTGAAGCTTTAAAGTTTTAAAATGTTCGAACTGAAAGGTATTCAAATTTTAAAGCATATGAATTTAAAACCATTAAGCTTCAAGGTATTTGTTTTTTAATGTTCTTTTTTAAGCCCTTCAATTTGGGCCGACTCAAGCTCTATTTCAACGACCTTCAAATTCACATTATTCTATTTGAAAAATTAAAATTTATTCTACCAATCGTCTCAACTTCAAATTTTATAACCTGAACTTTGTTAAACATTTCAACTGAAAAAGTTAATATTAAAATAGTTAATTTACAGTAAATTCTATCGAAGAAATTATATTTTAAAGAGAAAGAAATGTGTATTGTTTTTTAAAATAAATTTAAAGTTAAAATTAACTCATAGCTAAATTAACTCCAGCGTCTGCATAGCTACTTTCATGAAGAATTTAACATTTGCAGCTTCTTAGGAGCAACGAGAATTTTTTTAAGCAATTTTTAAGTTGGGGGTCAGATGAAAATGTGAAATTATCATACATTTGCTTCAAATTCACTGCAGCACCTCTAAAAATTACATTATCACGTCAATAAAAATTTGTATAGCTTCTGAAGAATTACTTTCAACAAGATATCAAATATTTGCTACCTTCTGTAGAAACAACAGGGAATTAAAAAAAACTTTTTATGTTATGGACCGCATAAAAATAAATTTTTTTCCTATTTTTGCCACAATTACAGTACCGTTAAAGTTAACTATATTATATCATGGCAACATTTTCTAGTTTCTGTATAATTACTAGGGTGGGCCGAAAAAAACTTAAAAGGATCCTCATTGGTAATATAGCACTGACAAGTTTCTTTTTGACATTAAATTTTTTTTTAATTCTCCCCATTGGGCAAGTCAGTCGAAAATTTTTTTGTGCATGGAAAAAAAATCTTTTTCAATTTTTTGGGTTAAGTTTATGGAAGTGAATAATTTTAGATGGAAAAAGTAAAAAAAATTGTTTCGTCGAAATATAATATATTTCAACAAATGATGAAAAATGCGATTTTGCTAATTTGTGCCTAAATATAACAAAAAAAAATGTTTTACTTTTTTATTTTTTCATGCTCTTTTTACTAAACTAAGGAAACACTCACATACTTTTAAGTTTCCAACAAAATTTGTTAATATTTTTTACGAATCCTGAAAAATGGGCCATTTTCACACAAGATCCGTAAAAAATAAAAAATTTCAATTTTTTTGCTTAAAATTTATGGAACCTTAGACGAAAAAAAGTGAGAAAATTTTTTTTTCATCGAAATATAATATTTCAAAAAATGACGAAATATGCACTTTTATTAATTTCTAACTAAAGTTGTCAAAAAAACGTTCTTATTTATTTTGTATTTTTTATGCTCTTTTTATTGAACTAATGAAACAAATAATATTTTTAACTGTCAAACAAAATTTTATTTTTTAGTTTCACGGATTGTGTATAAACGGATATTACGAATCTTGTGTAAAAATGGCTCATGTTTAAGGATCCGTAAAAAAAAATTTTAAACTTACAATTATGTACGTGTTTTCTTTGTTTATTAAAAAGAACATCAAAGAATTAAAAAAACGAAAAACGTTTGTTTGGCAACTTTAGATACAATTTTAAAAAATTGGATTTTTCGTCAGTTTTTGAAATATTATATTTCGACGAAAAAAAATGTTCTCACTTCTTTTCGTCAAACGTTATTTACTTCCATAAACTTTACTGAACTTAGCATTTTCGATGGATAAAACCATAACCGTTGGTCGAAGAGTGCTGGTTAACGAACTTGTTCTTTCTTTAAGGACCTAAAAAAAGTGTGCCAAAGCTCGATTTGATCCGTTTATTTTTTCGAGAGTTATCGAAAAAAAAGCTTAGAAAAATTTAAGGGAATTCAAAAGAATTTGATGAAATGCCTAAGAATTCAAGATGAGGTTGAAAGACTCCAGGATCAATTAAAAAAAAACTTTAAAAAATTCAAAACAGCCATTGATGAAGCCAAAGTAGAATTGAGTAAATCTAAAAAAATACAAGTGAATTAAGAATTAAGGGTGAATTCCAAAAAATATTTTCAAATCTCTTAAAATCTTTAACACCCCACTAATTGCCAACAAAAAAGTGACTTATGACTACAAAACCATTCAAAGGAATTCAAATGAATTGAAAATAATTTAGAAAATCGAAAAAATTCCATTGATTTCAGTAAAATTTCAGCGAATTTAAAGGAAGAATTTAAAAGGAACTAAAAGAATTCAGGATACATTAATAAGAGTTCAGGGTGGATTCCAAATGAATTGCAAAAAATATTTGAAAACTCTTGAAATTTTTGAAACCCTGTGAAATCCCTCACTTCTTGTGAATAAATTCTTTGAAATCCACCAAAATATTAAAATCCCTTAAAATTATTAAACCCATTGGAAATCCGCTGAAATTGTTCAAATTTCTTGAAAATTCCTTGAAATCTTTTTAAATACCCTAAAATATTTCGAAGTCTTTGAAATCTTTTAAAATCCCTTGAAACTTTTTAAAGACCTTGAAAACGCCTGGAAATCTTTTACAATACCCTAAAATATTGCAAATCCTTTGAAATACCATTAAATTACTAGAATCAATTCAAAATTACTTCTAATCTTTTAAAATAACCTAAGATATTTAAAATGCCTTAAAATTTTTTAACGCTCTTGAAAATGCTAAGGAATTTGAAAAAAATCCATTAAAATAATTCAAATCCTTCGATCATTTTATAAATTGATCATCATGATCAATTAAATAAAAACTTTAAAAAATAAAAATAAATCCATTGAATAAGTAGAATTGAGTAAATTTAGAAGTATTCTAGTGAATTAAAACATTAAAAAGAATTTCAAAGAATTTAAAAGAGTTCAGGATAAATTCATAATATCTAAAAATATCTTCAAATCTTTGAAACCCTACAAAATACCTCACTTCTCGTGAATAAATTCTTTAAAATCCACTAAAATATTATAAAATCCCGTGACATTCTGTGAAATCTGATAATAATTTACGAAATCCTGGAAAATTTATTAAAATACCTTGAGAGCCTTAAAAACCCTTACAATCATTGAAATCCTCGGAAACCATATAAAATCCCGTTAAATCTTTTAAATTAAAACAGTACATAGGTCCTGTAAAATCGTTCAATATCTTCCGAAATTCTAGAACATTCTTTATCCTAAAATATTTCAAAATCTTTGAAATCCCTTGAAACTTTTAAAAGCTCTTGAAAATTCCTTAGATTTAAAAATACTCTGACATATTTAAAATCTCCATTCAGATTATTGAAATCTATTAGAAATTTCCTGGAATCTTTAAAAATACCCTGAAATATTTCAAAATAATTCAAGACAATTCAGAATTTATTTATTATTACTTCTTACAGAAATTCCCTGATTTGCTAATTTTTTCAAAATCTTGAAATATTTGATCTTATTATACATTTTTTTTTAAAATAAATTATGGACTGCAAATAGGGTACCATAGGGACCAAATCTTGAAAATAGGGTACTTTAGGGACCTGAACTGATTGTAGGGTACAATAGGGGATATAGGGACCGGTCTGTGAGGCCTGAAATATTTATAATTTGATGGTGTGATGAAAACCAAAAAGACTTAATTTAACAGTTTTAATGACGTGTTGGTGGAAGAATAATGAAGTAAGTTAGGAAAAACAGAGAGTATTAATTATTTAAAAAATACTGACTTCAAAGGAAAAAGTTTTACGTAAAAGTTGTTGCAACTGTTCAATTATGTTCTTCGTTATTTTTATGACACCATACAATTTTATTGCTGACAAATGGAAATTTCAAAGGATTTGATACATATTTTTGCAAATTCTTGAAAATAACGCGAGAGAGAAGAAAGTGTCACGGGAAATTTTTCTAGAACTTTTTTAGAGAAACAATTTTATTCCGTCGAATTTTTTGCCTCTTGTTTCATTTTGGCAAAATATATGAATTTTCATTTTTCAGAAAAAAAAATTCTTTCTTCTTTCCAAGGCTCGGGCACAGGGCTAGGATGAATCGAGAAGAAAAAATAAAGAAAAAAAAACGGTGGGGTTTGTTAATTTTGAACTTTTTTACAATTTTTTAACGGATTTTGGGAGAGGACAAGATATCCTACCAGAATCAGAAAGAAAACGATAAATATCTACATTAGATTGAAAAATTATCACACTTTTAATAAAAAATTTGACCATTTTTTGATAATCCGCGTTTTCAATTAAAAAAATTCAAATGCTCATAACTTCGTCAAAAATTCTGTTAAATCTAAAGCTAAATATTTATATTGCTTGAGTGTAACTATATTTATTATTATACGTAACGAAGTTTTTTCAATCTTTCCCTCAGCTATAAAACATAAATGATTGAAATATCCATTTTATAAACAGTAAATTCCAGATCCGGCCGACTGTTGACTGCACCAGAATTTGCCGGTTTGAGGCAAAACGGCTAACCAATTCAAGGAAAAGAAAATTACGTTAAAACATAAAAGTAAACAAAATATAATCATTATTAGCCTATCATTTTTTTTTAATGTTACTTCTCAGTAGTAGATGTAACATGCAATATTTAATATTTGTGATAAAGCTTATAAATGGATAATGTTCGAACTTGAAGCGCTAAAGTTTAAAAATGTTCGAGTTAGTTTTTTAGAGTTGACCTAGAACCGAACTTTTGAGAACGGAACTTTAGAGAATGACATGCCTCTGTTTAATAAATTTTGGAGAGGGAATTTCGAAAAACATAGACATAAAAAACTCAAATTGTGTAATAAAATTGAGCCGATTACACTGTTATTTATAGAAACATACTTCTCTCATTTTAACTCCTTTTGCGCAATTATGTTACATAAGCATTTATAAACGTACGGACTGTCCGGATGTTTAGACTCAGTCTTTTTGGAAACATACTTCTTTGTAAGCCTTGTGCAATTTTGTTACACAATTTGACTTTTTCAAGTTTATGTTTTATAAAATTTCCTTTTTAAAAAAAGTTCGAGTTAGAGTCAATAAAATATGGAAGGATATAAGTTTAGATTTAAAACCATAAGATTTCGATAAAGTATTTTTTTAAATGTTCATTTTGAAACGCTTCAAATTGAATTGAAATATTTTGAAAAGTTTCCATTTACAGTTTTTTAAGTGGACGCTTTCAAACGCTTCTCCTGAAAACGTTGATGTCAAAATTGTGATATAGATACATGTAATAATAATATTTTATTGACAAGAGGATATTTTAAAAACAAAAAGCTAATGTATTGTCAGATCAATTTTAAATTAAAATTCACTCGCAGAACAAAACAATACGTATTTTGCATATAATTGAAAATTTAACGATCTATATTACATCATAAAGGAACTATGTGCAGCACACCTTTAAGGAGATGATTATTGTTGTTGAGAGCATGAGTAACATAATTCGTGAATAATGGAGGAGCGCAGAGCTACTTTCACAGCACTCTCCAGTCCAGTTCAGCTAACTACATTGCAGACAAGTCAAGAAAATACACTTTCACCTTTGCATCTCTCGTACACCATTCTTCACTTATTTTATTTTTATTTTCATTCAATAGTTTCCCACAACTTTTATTTATTGCAAATATCATTCCCGCCACATAACCCAGCAGTAGAAATTTATTCACCTTTCACAAGAGGTGTTGGGTTTTCATTAATTCTTATCAAATTTCCAATTAATTTGACTTTAAGAATGTAGTTTTATCTATTATAATTATTTCTGAAAATGATTCAAATTGTAATGAGCAGTATAATAATTTTATAAAAATACACAAGTATAACTTAATGAAGCACAATATTCTAGGGATGGTCATTCTATTCAGATCTTTCAGAATAAATTATCATTTATTCCTTTTTATTATATATTATTTAAAATTTTGATCCCAATTCAAATCATTTTCAATTTCGGGATCCTCATTAAAGTTAATTAATACTTCAATTTTCAATACTGTACTTCAGGGGAGAACTGATGTTATGAAAATCTTTATAAACTATCAATTTGTTTCTACTTATTATTTGGTTGCATGTGAGAAAAATAAATAATGATTTGTTATTGTATTTATCACAGAAAAAACTGTTTCTAATGTCGCATTGTTCAGCTCCCTTATCAAAAACTAAATTTACGAACTATTGTTAATTAATCTTGACTTTATTGACATTGCGCCTTTTTATCGCCTCTGCTTATTTAATTGTCATTTAATTCTTTATTTAATTCCGCTTATAAAAAATTAGATTTTTTTCTACAAAGTCAAATCTTCTATTACTCAGGTGTGGGAATAGGTGGGGGATACCATGTGCAGATGATGTTGGGGAACCAGCATGAGCAGTCCGAAGTCTCTGACCCACTGACATTCTCTTCAGTTTCAGCCACGCCGTGAACGCCGATAATCAAAATCGTTGAAGGTTCAGTGTTTTTCATACTTGAATGTGATTAATGAAAAAAGAAATTAGGATAAATAATTGTAATTTTGCGAGATAAAAAAATTATATTAAATATAATAAATTAATTGGCGAATGACGAACTCACGATGCGTCCATGTCGAGGAGTTCTCACCGGGTTGATAGGCTGCTTGACAGTAGCCTTCATTGTCTTCAGCGCGCGATCCGTGACTGATGATGAGGACCTTTTTGAAAAGGAATCAAAGGACGCAACAAATATCATCGGAGATGATGAAAATCAAACCTATGAGATGTCATCTAATAAAATTCAGGTCGGTACTAAATAAAAATTTTTCTTAAAAGAATAAAGCCAGACATTTTTTGAATTATAGGAGCAAAATTATTTGAAATTATGAATTAGGACAAAGTTTTTAACAGTGTTTGACTCTGGGGCAATTTTTTGTTTATAAAAAATTCAACAGTGAACTTGTCCATTCTAGACTAGCTTCTAAGTATCAGAAAAAATTGCTCAAAATTGAGAAAAAGCCAATTTTAAAAACGGAAAATTTGAAACTTAGTTTTTTGGAAATTAAAACTTTTAAATATAATTTTCCTCTCAAAAAGTTATCTTAGAAGCTTCAAAATATAAAAGAAGCACAAAGTATTAAGTAGGTACCTTGTTATAAGTATTGGTAAAAGAAAAAGTTCGATTTTTTTCTGGAAACATCTCTCAAATAGATATCCCGAAATACAAATTTTGAGCGATTTTGTCAATTCTTTTGATTAAATAAACGTTTTCTTCATTTAGAGTTTACTTCTGATGTACTTATTAAATAATTATATTAATATACATATTTTAATATTCGTTTACAAATCATGTAGAACATTCAAGAATTATTATATTTCTATTGTTGGAAACAAGGATTTTTCAATATAAGTAGTAACTAGAGGTATGCAGTTCAACAGTTCGATTTTTTAATGCAAATTGGTACCTTTTTGGCTAAGCTTAGAATACTGAATTTTTTAAAGTTGAGTTTAATTCAAGAAGAAATTGAAGCTTCTAAGCTCTCTTTGAATGTCAGATTTCTGAAAATCATCGAAATTACAAAAAAAAAATGGGAACATTATAAAATAAATATTCTCAAAGTCTGTACTTTATTGAAAGCCTCCTGAAATAATTCTATTGACCGAATCTATTTCAAATCAGGCAGGTTCTACACTTAGAGTCGCAGAAACTCTCGGGGACGAAATATTTTTTTTGAGAGGAACTTAAGCGATACGTATTTTTCCGATTTTCAAAAAAAAAAAAAAAAAAAATTCTACGAAGTTATGTGTATTTGAATTTTGTCCTTTGTTTCTCAAACAAGCCGGCATTTTTTGTTTAAACCTCTATAATTTTTGACTTTTGGTTGTTCTGAAAACATTAAAAGTAGATTTTCTAAAAAAACCGACACTTATATTTTTTGCCAATTTTTTCTTTAATTTCTACTTTCATAGGGAAGATATCTTGCGAGTTTTATGCGGGCTGAATAACTTTCGTGGCCAGAAGAATTTTTTTTCATAAAATCGAATTTTCTACTTTTTCGCACTAACAATGACAGATACGAAAAAGTGTTAAGATAAAAGTTTTGTACCTCTAAAAAAGTTCTATGAAAAATAACTTTTGTTCTTTTGCGATATTTTGCATCGTTTACGAGAAAAATTCATTAAGCTGATCAAGTCTTTCTTCTAAGCAGAAACTTTTCAAAAATAGTTGGAAAAATACAAAAGATGGGGATTTCCAGAAAATATTCTTTTCGTGTTTCTCAAATTTGAAAAAAAAAATAAATAAAAAAGATTCTATGGAAAAACCCACTTTTTTATTTTTCCAAATATTTTTGAAAAGTTTCTGCTAATAGAAGAAAGGAGTCCTATCAGCTTTATGTGGGCTGAACCATTTTTGAGGCCGGGAGAATTTTTTTCCTAAAAATGAAATTTTTTAATTTTGCTCGTAAACGATGCTAAATGTTGCCAAATTACGAGAGGTATTTTTCATAGAACTTTTTTGGACGTGCAAACTTTGATCTTAACATTTTTTCGTATCTGCTATTTTTTGCGAGAAAAAGTAGAGAATTCGATGTTATGAAAAAAAATTCTCTTGGCCACAAAAGTTATTGAGCCCACATAAAACTCTCAGGATATCTTCATTATCAAAGCACAAATTTAACAAAAAATTGGCAAAAGATATAATTGTGGGTTTTTTGTAAAAAAAACTACTTTAAATATTTTCAGAAAAAACCACCGCGATTTTGTTAATTTTAAAACTTTTTTAAAATTTCCGGCGGATTACGGAAGAAGACAATGAACGCTATTAGAATCATAAAAAGAACGATTTAAGTCAAAATTTTTAAAAAATTTTTAAAAAAACATGTCGATTTTTTTGAAAAACAAAGGAGAAAATTGAAATAAGCATAACTTCGTAGAAAATTTTTTGTTTGCAAATCGGAAAAATGCATTTCGCGGAATTCCCTCTAAAAAACAACATATTTCATCCCCGGGAAATTCTGTGAGTTCAAGTGTAGAACCTGCCTGATTTGAAATGGATTTGGTCTATTATATATAATTTTATTGAATATAACGAATACCATTTTTAAAAAGACTTGAAAATTTTGGAACCTCATCTTCAAATATTTACCCTATTTGTATTTAAAATATAAAGAGATGAAAATCATTAAGCTAAAGTGTATTTATAGAATGCAAAAAGGGTTCCTGTTCTGAAACGGAAGGAAATGCGTTCACCTCGGTGAAAGCGCTTTTCCTTCACAAGATTCGCATTCATTTGTGCAGCTCCTTATAATGCTCATGCGGAATCAGAGAGAAATTTCCCAGCATGTGCATACTTGGCAATTATGAGTCTGTAATGTGTATAGTGTATACTGAATTAAACCACTTGAGCCATCAAGCGCTCACCATTCTGAGGACCTCCAAGTTGAAGATTTTTAATTATACTGGTGCATCCTAATTAACGAGGGTCAATTTCATGCAATAAACGTTAATTAAACCCTTTTTCTAGTTTTCTTTCTGAAATGCATTTCATTTTAATTTTTAATTTCAGAAACAATACGAATTTTATTTAATTAATGCGAGCTATCAACGTTTTAAAGTGATAAAAAGGGCCGTTAAAAAACTACGTCACAGTGTCAGCGGGGGGGGGGGGCTGACTATTTGTGGCGTATGGGGCAGGATAACGCTGAATGTGACATCACATATGGAAAATATAAACGTGAATAACAATCTTTTTTAATGCTTGAAAAAATAAAAATTTCTGATGTTATTTTACATCTTAGATTTCACACTCTTTCCCCTGTTCCCCTCTCTACCCATTTAAAATAAAAATTCTCTTTTTACCCCTGTTTTCAAGAAACTTCCCCTTTTTCTTGTTTCTTCGCTTAACTGCGAACTGAATTCATAGAACCCAATAAGAAAATCCAACTATTTTTCATTGAAAATTTATTATTTTTGGCTTAAAAATCTACTTTTATATTTTTGTTCCAGAATTCATCTCTTTTTGGTTAAAAGTTCTACATTTAGTTGAAGATTTACCTATTTTATTTTAAATTAGTTTTCTTTAGTTGAACATTCATTTTTTCTTCTGAAAATTTAAGTAATCCATTTTGGGCTGAAAAGTGACTGTTTTTAGTTGAAAATTGTACAATTAAATTTTTCATTGAAAATTCAGCTTCATTTCGTGGAAAATTTAACTACTTGGTTGAAAGCTAAACTACTTTGTTTAAAATTCATATTTTTAAGTAAAAAATTCGCCTTTTTTGTTGGAAATGTAACAGTTTGGTTGACATTTTTTCCCTCTCTAGGATGACAAATCTTTCTTGGTTGAAAATTCATCACTTTTGGTAGACATTTAATCTTTTGTGGTTAAAAGTTCAACTTTTTGGTTGAATATGAATCGGTTTTAGTTGAGGATTCAACTAGTTTGTTGCAAATTAATCCTTTTTAGTTTAAATGAACTGTTATTGATTTGAAATTAAAATCTTCAATGTTTGAAATATCAATTATTATATTTTTCGTTGTAAATAAATTTTTTTTATTGAAAATTCAACTGCTTGGTTGAAAATTGAAGTACTTTGTTAAAAATTCATTTTTTTGTTAAACATTCATAATTTTAGTTAAAAATTCAACCATTTTGTTGCAAATTTAATTATTTGGTTAAAAAATCATGTTTTTGTTAAAAAATTTAAATGTTTTGTTGAACGTTCGTTTTTTGGATAGAAAATTCATCTTTTAGATTACAAATTCAACTATTTGATTCAAAATGCAACTGTTTTTGGCTGAAGTTTAATTTTTTTTAATTCGACTATTTGTTTCAAAATTTAACTATTTTTATGAAAATTCCTCTCTTTCACTAAATAATTCAACTATTTGTCTAAAATTAATTATTTTGTTTATTAAAAATATAACTATTTGTTTGAAAAATCATCTTTCTCAGTTGAAAATTCATCTTTTCATGAACATAAGCTAACAGTTTTCTAAAATACTCGACTTTTTAACTGCAAAGTCTGTTAAAATATTATGTTCATATATGTTTTGTGTTTATTTCAGGCGTATTAAACGAAATCGATGAAAACATTTCGCCTTAAAACGGGTGAACGACCACAAGCATTGTTTTTTATCATTATTTCGGAGAATCTTTTCAGGAAACAATCATTATTATTGAAATCAGCAAAGTTTGTAAAACTTTTCTGTAAACTATAATTTACAATGTTATAATATTAACTGAATTTTTATTTTATTATCATAGTTATGAGTAAATTATTATCAATTTTCATTACAGATACAAAGACATGTTACACCATCGCTTGCAGAATTAGGTGGGCGAGGGATTTTGCCGGAAATGAATGACCATGTAGTGATGGTGACACGAATACCTGGTGCAGGAGCTGAGTTACTAGTTCTCATTTTGCAACACCTTCAGGGATACAATGCATTCAAGCATATACGTTTGCCCCCAGGAGACGATGGAATTCTCACCAATTTGCAACAGGTAAATGCAAACTATTTCTGAGAAGTCAGAATATTTCAGAAATGGGATTTTTTTGGTTTTTAAAAAATAGCCAAAAAGTAGGCAAAATTATAAAACTATGATATAATTTATATATATATAATAAAATCCAAATAAAAAGTCCAAATAAAAAGCCGAAAAAAAAGTTGCGAGGTTTGAAACCTTCGGCGGAAATTGCAAATCAGACAAACCCCATTATTTGAATTCCAATCGAATTATAGATACCGATCGCAACTACTCATGGTTGTGCTCAAGATCATTGAGTTGTGAAATTCTTCCGAAGCTCGTTAATCATCAAACAGATTGTTAAACAAATCGCAGTCGACGTTGAACATTATTTTCTTTTGAAACAACACTTGAAATTGACTAAGACTTCATGAGAAAGATGAAGAGTAAAGATCGAAAGATTCTTGCAAAGCGAGATCCATCGCAAAGTGAAGAATCTTTTGCGCCCAGTGAGAAAATACAATAAATTGCACAACTCCTTCTATGTACAATCATTAGATCCGAGCAGGATTCTTGACGCTCCATACGACCTCCCAAGAATCTGAAGAAGCTCCTTTCTGAATTATTTCTAAAAGGCAGGGATTATGCATTTTTCAACACACCGAATCGAGAAATAGATTCTCATTATCAAACTAGGATACATAAATCACCGATTTTAGACAAAAAATATCTCCTTTGAACTTGGAGAAATTCTCTTAACTCGAATTTCATAATAGAAAAAAAGAACAACTTCTTATCCCAATATTTCAATTTTTTAAATATACTGCAAATATTTGAAAAAGTGTTCAGGCCTCGGACTTACTTGAGGATCAAAAATAGTGTAAATATAGTGTCACAAATTTCAAAAAATCGTGTAAAATTATTTGTAGTTCGAATTTAGAAGTGTATAGTCCGAAATCAAAAAGTATTAAATGGAAAATTAACTGTAATTTTTAGGCAAAATTTCCAGTTTCTAACCTAATATTTTTAAATTATTAAATATGAATTTCAAAGTTTACACTTAAAATGTT
The DNA here is from genome assembly GCA_932195095.1 of Andricus curvator. NCBI lineage: Eukaryota > Metazoa > Arthropoda > Insecta > Hymenoptera > Cynipidae > Andricus > Andricus curvator. Next base: position 487,166 of record CAKNYM010052753.1, on the reverse strand, counting down.
ATTCTTTAGACTATAAATTATCAAAAATATTCTTTATTTATCGCAATCATCACATTCTTTTCTCTATTCCCCTCTTTCACGTTTTTCCACTTAAATGCGAACTGAATGAGTAGAACCAAATAAAAAAATCTAACTAATTTTGGTTGAATGTTCATTCTTTTTGGTTGAAAAGTCTATTTATTAAATTTTTAGTTAAGAATTCATCTTCTTTTATTCAATTTTTTTTTATTTGGTCCAAAACTGAATTATTTTGTTAAAAATCCAGCTTTTTGGCTTAAAAATTCAACAATTCGATTGAAATTTTTCTTTCTTTCTTGAGTGACAAATATTTTTGGTTCAAAATTTAACTATTTTGCTGAAAATTTATATTCTGTTTGAAAATTCATATCTTATTTATGTAGGAATTTCATATTTTTCGTCTAAAAATGCAACTGCCTGGTTAAAAAATTGACTTTTTTTGTTGGAAATTCAGCTGCTTTGTAGAAAATTCAACAATTTGGTAGAGAATTGAAGTTTTTGGTTAAAAATTAATATATATTTTGTTGAAAATTCGTCTTGGTTGGTTGAAAATCAATTTTTGGTTAAAAATGCAACATTTATTTGGTTCAAAACTGAATTATTTTGTTAAAAATTTAACAACTTTGTTAAAAATTCGTCTTTTTGGATTGAAAATTCCAACAATTTGATTGAAATTTTTCTTTCTTCTTGACTAACAAATTTTTTTAGAACTATTTTGTTGAAAATTTATATTTTGGTTTGAAAATTCATCTCTTTCTCTAAAAATTTCACATTTTTCGGTTAAAAATGTAACTGGTTAAAAATTAATCTGTTCTGGTTGAAAATAAGTTTGTTGTTGAAAATGCAGCTGCTTTGTAGAAAATTCGGAATTTCGGCTCGAAAATTCAATAATTTGGTAGAAAATTTAAATATATGGTTGAAAATATAATTTAGTTGAGGATTCAAACATTTTGTCGAAAATTTGTTTTGTGTTGGTTGAATTCAACTGTTTTTTATTTTTATTAAAGATATTTCTTTTGTTGAAATATGAACTATTACATTTGTTTTAACTTCATCTTTTTAGGTTTAAAATTCAACTCCTCAGTTGAAAGTTGAATTACTTTCTTCAAGGTTCATTTTTTTTGTGTTGAAGATTCATAATTGTAGTTGAAAATTCGTTTTTTTTTGTTTTGTTATAAAATAATTTTTTAACTTAAAATTTAAATATTTTGTTGAAAATTCAACTGTTTCATAGAAAATTCGTCTTTTCGGCTTGAAAATGCAACAATTTCGTACAAGATTCAACTGTTTTGTAGAAAATTAATTTTTTTATTTTAAATTAATTCACTTAAATGAAAATTTACCTACACCATTTTTGGTTAAAAATTGATCTTTTTTAATTAAAAAATGCAACTATCTGGTTATATGTATTTTGTTGAAAATTCAACTATTTGGTTGAAAATTTATGTATTTTATTGAGAATTCATCTTTTTTGGTAGAAAATTAATCTTTTGTCTTGTGAATTCATCTTTTTGGTAGAAAATTGAACTATTTGGTTGAGCATTCCACTGTTTTTTTGGAAATTTGTCCTTTTTGGATGAATTCCACTGTTTTTGATTTAAGATGAACATCTTTTCTTGGTTTAAATATCAACTATTATATTGTTTGTTGAAAATTCAACTACTTGATTGAAAGTTAAACTACTTTACTAATTCATTAGAAACAGTAAGATTTACCCCCCCCCCCCTCCTCAATCGTCTAACGTTATTTTTGGATGACCCCTAAATAAATTCACAAAAAAAAAAATTCGAAAAAATTACGTAAGTTAGGGGAGGGGGGGGGGGTCAAAAATTACGGACCCTGACAAAAACTTTACGTAATTTAGGCACTGTCCCTAATCAGCCATTGGGACGATTTTCCTGTATGTTGTGATTCGTTGAGAAGGCGGACATATTATTTTTACTAATTTGCGAAGAAGTTTAAACATATTTTTCAAGGAAAAGTAAAGAAATAGTGGCACTAGTGGACATTTGTGAGAAAATAGTGTCTTTAGAGACATTTTTTTCTCAAACTAGTAGCAAAATAGTGTCATCTCTCAAATAAAGTGTAAAATAGTGTGGTGAGTCCGAGGCTTGAGTTTTACATAAAGAAATTTTCTTTTTCAAAGGTATACGAAATAAAAGAAAATAAATAAAATAGGTAGTAATGTGATAATGAATGAAAGAAATGCAGACCAAGTGGCGAGGGAAAATAAAGTTAATTAGCCACGAATGTATAAACGTGCAGAAAATCCGGTCAAGTAGTTAGTGCTCTGGACTTTTACGGAGGAATCCAGTTGCCAATGTTGCAATAATACTTCAAGATTTCATAGGAGACTTGTGAATGCTGTAACTATACAGAAAACATTCGTACTTAAAAGATAAGTTGTAGTTTGAAGGTGTACCTAATGCAATTTACATTTAATTATGATTCATGACTGCATTAAGAAGCGAACGCATTAAGAAATTGAAATTAAAATCTCCTCAGCCAAATAAAGATTCTTAATTTTTTAATCAGTCAAGCAAACAGATAGATAAAAAAAATCTGAAAATCTTTTCAGTTTGATAATCCTCTGGGCGTTTTACTTGAATTAAAAATGGTTATTTATATTAATGGAAAGCGAACTACAATTTAAAATTTGAATGACATTCAGGGCGAAATGAAAAATATATTTCTGATTGTCAATTAAAATAGATTGGGAGAATTCTAGTTCACATTTAGAAGACATTTGATTTAGAAAGGTTTTATAGAGACTATTGAAACTAGAAAGGTCTCGTCCTCGTCGTGTCCGGCTTGACATTTTGTTGATGATCCCTGCAAAAAAGATTGTGGTTTATCGATCACGATGAGTACTAAAGCCTCTCGTAAATGTTTCACAGCCTTAGTGCTATTTATTGTATTTCTGACTAGAGAATCAATATTAGAAAGGTCATAGCAATTGCCAATTATAACATAAATTACAGTATTTGTCGTTACAAATTACAATTTGAGACGACACCAGGAAGGTTTGTGTTACTATAATTGCTTCAAGATTCTACAATGTATATCTTATTTGTTAGCTTTCACTGAGAAAAATATTTGGCTCGGACAAAAAAAAAAGATTTGATTACTATAGAAGTCACACCATTTTTAAGAAAACAATGGTTTTTTTCAACAAACCTTTCGTTGAACGAACACACATTTTTTTTAATCAACCAAAACCGAGATTTTGTTGGTTTAACCAAATTTTTGCTAGGTCAACAAAAGATTACTTGAAAGAACAAAATACTTTTCTTTCAACTGTTTTATTCTCACAATTAATTGCCAAAAAATCTACCACTTTAAGCCCACGTCAATTACCACTTTTCCTTTGATAAATACAATTTTTCTAAAAATATCTCAGTGAAGTACTTACGTCAAAGCACAATTTAGTAAAGTTTCAAAACTTTATACGACTTCGTTTAGAAATTATAACTAAAAACTGCGCAAAGTGTCTTTTCACATACCTGTTCCAAACTAAAAATTTTAAATGAAAAATTGCAAAATAATATTAACACCATTTTTCAAATATCTGAGATTCACATATATCACTTATATTGAGTTGAGAAAGTTAAAATTCAAGAATAGAGTTCAATATTTTAGAGTTGAGGATTTAAAAAATCAGTTCAAAGTCTGTTCCACAAGTTTTTTGTCTGGTTAAGCTGCTCTGCTATTTTAGGATAAAACTCGAAAATAATTATTCAAATTATTCATAATGCGGCCTAAAATTGTTAATTATATACTTACGAAGATTTTAGTATAGTTAAAAATCGATTTATCAACGTTGATCCTAAGCAACAGTTACTAATGATCACTATTTTTGCGGAATATTTTGCATAAAATGTCCAGTAGCGTTCTATATTATCATACTATAAAATGAGAGGATTTTTTGAAACGCTGAAGTGAAAATCAAATAAATCGTGAAAATAGTAATTTCCCCCGTATTTTTAAACATTTTTATTTCTTCTACATATATTTTTGAAAGATCAAAATTTTTTTGTTTTATCATAGTCGCATCTCTTAGTTTCATATTTTCATACTCTCTTGGGTTACCCTTAAATAAAAAAATATATATTTCAGGCGGTTTAGAAATTTTGTTTTCGAAAAACTCATTGTCTACTTTTTGGAAATCACCCTCAAACAGGATTGCTACAGAATATTGAATTCCTTTAAAACCTCTTCTCGGATTTCCAGACAAATTTCAGTATGAAAGACCGTTTGCAGACAATTTCATTATCAAAATTTTTTTATCTGAAAAATGAATAATTTTCACTACAATTTCTGGCATTTTCTTGATAAATAAAGTGCTATATAAAATGCACCAAATATTTATCTATATTAAATTGGAATTTTACAGGAACTTCTTGTCGAAGAAATAACCAGTATCATCAGACAAGAGGCGATTCCTCTATCTTTTGATGGGGACGTTCGATTTCTTAATTTTTCAGCCTTTGATAGGCAAGCACCGACTTTTATTTCTTTGGTTAGAGATCCTTTGGATCCCAGGACTTTGGACAGGTAAATTTTTATATTTATCTAATTATATTTTATTTGATATATTTATTTAAAAAAAAAGATCCCCTAGAACTTATCAATTTTGGTGTCAAAATGTCCTTGAATTTTGGCAGAATTAAAAATAATATATTTAGGTGTCTCTCAAGCCAATTTTGCAAAAATTACTTATTTTATTTTAATTGCCGTTTTTAATGGATTGCTTTACTTTTGAAAACATCCGTGTTGTTTTGTTTTTAGCGAAATACATAACCCAACATTTTGACATATAATCCATTAACAAGGACAATTAAATTAACATTAGCTAGTCATTTTAGAAAAAAATGAATCCTTTTTTGACCACCCTAATATTCATATAAATTTAAATCTTTCTTTTTAAACTGTATTTTAAACGAATATTTTCAATAATCATTTAAACTAAACACTATTTTGAGGGTTTTAGATTTGTATATAAAAAAATAAAATTCGTATTTAATTTGCAGATTCAGAAATGGAGATTCATCAATGATCTACAGTGGATCAATATCCCACTTTTGTGGGCAAGATACACGTTGCACGTAAGTTTTATTTCCTTTTACAAAACCGATATCGTTAAATACTGAAGTTAATGTGCCGAGTCCGAGGTCTAGGACAAGTTTCTGTATTCGATTACTCGTATAGTGATAGATACTTTCAATATAATTTTATTCTACGAACAGGTACTTAAAGTTTTTTAGGTCAATTCGTCTACGTAGGTTTCATGGGTCAAGAAATTCAACAGCACATTTTTATTCCTCTGCAATCCATTCCACTCAATTAATTGAATACGATTAGGATAATCGTCCTACTGAAAGTAGGAATTAATAACAGATATAGCTTATCTATAAAAAATCTCGGAAATGGTAAATACTGTTCCTCAAAATAGTATAGTTATGCAATTAATAAATAATATAGATTGATTAATTCAAAAACAAATTATACAAATTTAATCAAAAATTGAAACTTATTTATTGATTTATTAGATTGATAAAAAGTTCACCGTGAGAATATATATGTTATAAGAGTAACATTCTACGGGACTCTCTTCATGACTTGTTATAGAAATCAAGATCAATGATCCATTCTTGGATCCAAGTATGTGAACGAGTGCAGAAAGTGTCTCCAGTGAATTGCATAATTGAGCAGTACACATACCTATACATTCCGAAAAATATCGATTGCGCAATTCATTTTAAGGAAATTATACCTGCCAATCAATTCAGCTGAATTATTATCTTATTAACTTTCTTGGTTCAATCGTTAGATTATCTAACCTTAGACGAAAACTGGCTTACATTATTAATAGTACTAGTTTTTCACATTCCTATTATGCAAAACATTATTAAGAACCTTTTCACTGAATAAATAGATTGCAATTTTCATTCAATTTATTTATGTAATATTATTTCATCTATGATTTTATATATAGATGATCATCGATCATTTAAAGCAGGAACATTAAAAAGGTTCTCCTTACTGTAGGAAAATTAATTTACAGTGTTCCTAATTGATGCATTACTTCCGGTTCATTGTTCGTTTCCAAAAATTCGAAATCCGTTGACTTTTTAAATAAATATTCATTTGTTTCTGTCAGCCTATGATGCAAAACATACAGAAAGTCAGAGAATTTAGGAAACTGATTAAAAAAACCGGAAGCAAGGCATAAGTGAGGAATACTATATCTAAAAAAATGTGTAACGAAATATCTCAAAAATCTCGCAATCATTGTTGTTAAAAACCTGATTGGCTTTGTATTACTTGAAGTTGTTTTATATGTTAAAATTGAAATTTTTTAAATTAAATCTACAAATAATCCCTTTTAATAAGAAAAATCATAGGAAAACTTACGCGAATTAAGAAACATTTGTGCTTTTTAATAGTCTTGCAGGGTTAAATTAAAAAGTTTAAATTATCTAATAAATTATTAAAAATATTATGCATGTTTGATGTCAGTGCTTTTCGCTGTAAATTAGTATTTTCAAAAAAGAATTTTTAACTAAAATCATAGAGTTTCGAGGACTGGTAATTTTTTAATGGAAATTGACAATTTTAAACAAAAATCATCAGATTTTGAAGGTTCATAATTTTTTTAACAAGTTTAGGTTACAATGGCGTCGTACATCGAAAAATGGTATTTTCAAACAAAAATCATTATAATTCGAAAGAGATTTAGAATCTTTTAACAATTTTCCATTATTTTATTGTTTTTGGTCGGAAATTCGAAATTTTGGTTTTTAAATTAGATTTCAAAAAAGATTCACAACTCTTTAATAATTTTTGGTTAGGTTGGCGTTTATACCAGTAGACGGCATTTTCAGTAAAAAATAATTAGATTTTTAAAAATTTAATAATTTTTTGTACAATTTATAGGTTAAGCTAGCTGTTTTCAATATAGATTTACAATTTTTTAACAAAAATAATTAGATTTCGGAGAATATTTACAATTCTAAATAATTTTATGTTACGTTCGTTTTTTAAAATTATTAGTATTTTTAATAAAAAATTATTAAATTCCAAACAATATTTCCAATTTTTCAAAAAATTTAGATTATATAGGTGCTTTATCTGAAACTGGTATTTTTAAACAAAAAGAATTAGATTTAAATCCAATGATTTTGATTTAAAATAATGGAATTTACAAGCTTGAACAATTTCGGATTCTGTTAGTATTTTTCGACGGAAATAGCAATTTTTATCAAATAACAATTAGATTTCAGAGAAGATACATTATTTTTTAACAATTTTAAGTTACTTTGGCTTTTTAGATCGAAAATTGGTATTTTGATACAAAAATCATAAAAATTTAAACAGGATTTAGAATCATTGAAAACTTTTGGTTTATGTTAGTGTTTTTCGTCAGAAATTGCTATTTTTAATTGAAAAAAATTATATTTCAAAGAAGATTCACAACTTTTCAATAATTGTAAGCTATGTTGGCGTTTTCCACCATAAATCCGTATTTTTAGTAACAAATCATTAGATTTAAAAAAGATTAACTTTTTTGTACAATTCTAGATTAAGCTATAGGATTTTAATATGGATTTAAAATAAGATTTACCATTTTGGAACAATTTAAGATTATGTTAACGTTTTTCACATGAAATCGATTATTTTAAACAAAAATCATCGAGTTTCAAAGAAGATTTACAATTTGGAACGTTAACAATTTTAGGTTATTTGGATGTGTTTTTAACATGAAATTGAATTGAGCTTTCCGATTTTTTCCGATTGTCTACGTTTTTTTTCATAGTTAAATTTATCACTGAGGCTTTGGAGATATGTTTTTCCTATTTTGTATTGTTTCAACAGCACTCATGATTTTTTTTTCAGCCAAAAATATCTGAAGGTGTATTTGGAGGTGTGAGCGCTAGGGTTAAAATAATAAAATTTACAAGTTTAAACAATTTCGGATTACGTTAGCGTTTTTCGTTAGAAATTTACATTTTTATTAAAAAATCATTAGATTTCAATATTCATAATTTGTTAACAATTTTAAGCTACATTTGCGTTTTTAATCAAAAACAGGTATTTTTAAACAAAAATCATTGCAATTTGAACAAGATTTAGAATCTCTGAACAATTTGAGATGATGTTAGTATTTTTCGTCGGGAAGAATTGATTTTCAAAAATTAAAAATAGAAGAATAAATTTTAATTTAATTTTTAACTGATGTGTTTTCAACAGTTTAAAAGTTAACCTTTGAAAATTAAACTGTTGAAAAATAAAAATGGAAAATTCTATTTTCAACTGTTGAAAACTCAAGAAAAATGTTAATTTTTTATTGAAAATAAGTGTTAAGAATGTAATATTTACATAATTTTGCATGCGAATTTAACAAATAAACATTTCAATCCATACAAAAATGAAAAAAGTCGATTTTTTCAGAAAGAATATAATAAAAAAAATTTTTACCTTCTGTTAGTGTTTTTCGTTAAAAATTTGTATTTTTTCAACAAAAATGCAATGGGTTCATTGTCTATGTATTGCACAAAAATATTATATATTGATTCTGAATTGAAGATATTAATTTTCGTCAATTATCAAAAATATTGTCCTTGTATATATCTTTTCTATTATTTGTTTTAATATTAATTTTATATTTTAAATACTCTAATGCAAGATAAAAATATTTTATACTCTTATATATAAAAATGTAATCCTGCAAAGACTTTTATTTAAACTGAAAGTTTTATGCAATCTAATGTTGATTAATGATGATGATTTATGTTATTTTTGTTGTAAAAAAATACATTCAGTTATACAATAGTTCATAAACAATGATTGACTTTACTATATTACAGATTTTATCTATATTTCGTTCTGTTATGACAGGTAATAATTTATTGCTAATTTTTATTTTCAGTCAAAGAAATAGTAAATGGGCGTTAGATCGTGCCAAGGTTAACGTAAAAAGATGGTATCCTGTTATTGGAATCTTGGATGAAATGGATAAGACACTAGACGTTCTGGAAAATTCTTATCCAGAATTTTTTGAGGGTGCAAAACTAGTCTACGAAAAGCTGAGTAAGTTTAATTAAGTAATAGCAAATTAATCACCTGAAAAATATATCAAGGTATTTAATTTTATTGTAATGCGTAAGCTATTTTTAAATTCTGTCTTTCCTTTTCATGTAGTTTTACGTTTTTACATAAAACTTATTATTTTGATCATTTCCATTTCCAAGTAAAATCTGAAAAATGATTAATCGCCCTTACTTTTTTCAGAACCAAAAAATATTACCCAACAAGCCAGACCATTAAAGAAATCGATAAAAAAGCGACTAGGCAAGGTGTTGGCGAAAGAAGTGGAATTTTACCAATGGCTGAAATCACGTCTATTAAACAAAACATCCTCTAAGGAATGAAAGAATAATTTCGTAAAGCAATCAAGAAATTTGCAAATCAGTCGTCACCGAAAAGATAACGCGCTTGACGACTATCGCATTCCACAAAAAACTGACTGAAAAGTGGATAGATTTATGAAGATATCTATTTTTAGGAGAAGAATGAAGAAAAAATTATTTATTTTTTATGTAGTAATGAAGTGAGAATAGTATTATACCATTTTAGACTTTTTTTAAATTTTCTATTTGAGACTGAATTAAGACTCAGAATAGATTGAAATTCACATATTTATTTCTATTAAATCGTTAAAAATTGATGAGATTTTTCAAATATATATATCGATAATGTATTAGTTATGCGAGGAGTTTATGTAAAACGAGGCCAAAGTATTTGTCCTAGTAAAAAATAGTATATCGTGCATCGTGTTGAAGCTATAAGCGATTTCAAACGAGGGTCCAATTAACGCATTCGGGAATACGGCTTCAGAGAAAATTAATTTAAATAATTTAAAATAAATTTCTGAATTGTGTTGCACATTTCATCTATAAGAAATTAGTTACTGTTAACAATTTAGATCTTTTTGTAAATTCTTGGACTTCAAACACAAGGATTTCTTTCGTTTAATATGTAGAAGTACTTAAACTGTGCCATATATTAGAGTCACTTTTAGAGAAAGTTTATATGTTACCGTATGTTACCGATTATTTATGTACAAAATAAATCGAAATATTCGAAAAGGATAGTTGTATCGTATAAACGAACGGATTTTTAATATTATTATAAATTATCTATACAACAATGAAACAAATACTTTAATCAAAGTGTAGTCAAGTATCGTTCATTTTGATAGTTATTATAATTGTTCTAAATTTATTGTATACTATACCAGGGTGGCCGCAAACCTTTATTTTCAAAAATCCCTGACTAATGTTTTTCTGAATTTAAAAGAATTCGATTCATAAGACTTTAAAACAATTCAAATTAAATGCAAATGAATTGGAAAAAGTACGAAACATTCCACTGATATCAGACAAATTTGACTGAATTTAGAGGAATTTAAGGAAAATGAGAAGAAATCGATAAAATTCATAAAAATTCAAGGTGAATTAAAAAAATTGGAGTGAATTTAAAACAATTCAAAAGTATGAAAAAATTAATTATATTCAGTAAATTTGGCATGATTTCAGAAAAATTCAAAAGAATTTGATGAAATGCCCTAAGAGTTCAAGGCGAGTTTAAATGACTTCAAGATGAATTAAACAAAAACTTTTAAAAGTGCAGAAAAATCCATTGAATTGAGTAGAATTAAGTGAATTTAGAAGAATTCAAACAAATTAAGAGAATTCCATAGAATTTAAAAGAATTCAGGACAAATTAATACGAATTCAAGGTGAATTCCGAATGAATTCAAGTGAATTGTCAAAAATATTTGAATTTGTGAATAAATTCTTTGATAATCATTAAAATATGATAAAATCCCGTGAAACTCTATGAAATCTGATTAAAATACCTTGAGAGATGCATTGGAATCATTTAAAATACTCTTAAAACATTTCAAATCCTTCGAAAACCCTTCAAATTATAGAAATAAATAACAAATTCATTGGAATTTTTTTAAATTTCCTACAATATTTAAAATCCTTTGAAACCTTTTAAAGCTCTTGAAAATTCCTTGGAATTTTTAAAAATATCCTAAAATCTTTTTAATCCTTTGGAATCTTTTTAAATTATTGAAATCTATTAAAAATTCCTTTGAATGTTTCAAAATACTTTAAAATATTTCAAATTCTTTGAATTTTTTTATATCCCTTGAAACATTTTAAATCTCTTGAAAATTTCTTCGAGTTTTTTAAAATGCCCTAAAATCTTGTAAATCGTTTGAAATCCTTTCAAATTATTGAATTCTATTACAAATTTCTTGGAATCTTTTAAAATACTCTAAAAGAATTCATTACCTGAATTCAATAGTACTAAACCCATGGCTTAATTTATTTAAATAAAAGTGGCTAAAGTGATATTTTTATTTTTTTAAAGTGACTAAAAGTTACTGTATGGCATTCCTGATTATTCTTGATAGTTACTTGAAGTGCTTCTTACAGAAATTCTCTGACTTTTGCAATTTTTTTTCTCCAAAATCCCAGATTTTTCCCTGATTTACAGATTTTTCCGACCTGTGGCCACCCTGTGTACGTAGACTGATTTCTTCAAATATTATTCAACAAATTATATATGTATTTTTGCCAATATTTTGTTAATTTAAAAGACTTAAATTATTGTAAATATTAAAAAAAAAATAAAAATCATATAACTTTTACAATATTGTTTAACAATTTGAAAAGATGCAATTTTTAAAATTACAGATCCCTAGAATTGTAAAAAAAATTATTACAACTCGATTTCAGTTAAGTCATTTTTTCATTAATGTATTAACATATTGTTTAAAATATATTTTACAAAAATCTTAATTCAGATACATTTTCTTATTATCCTAAATTAACTCAATTGTTAAGATTAAAAAAAGGAAAAACTGGATTTTTTTTTAGTCAATCTATATTCAACACATTGTAAAATAAATACAGAAGAATATAAAGAAATGCTTCAGGTTCTCAATACAAAAACCCACCCACCTTTTCTCTCCCTTTCTCTATGCCTCATTCAAATTATACACTTTCGCCAGCAAGCATTGCACCGAAATATAAAAAGGAAAGCGGGTAATATCAATATTTAATTATTTATGTACACTCACGACGGCCTGGGATACGAAGGAGTCATTTGTGCTAGACTCGGGAATTTTCGTCTTTCTTTTAAAAAGAAAATGGTCGACTAATCAAGTGAAGGGGTTTTCTGATGATGATGATGGTGATGATGATGATGATGATGATGACGATTTGATAGACGAGATTGTACGAAAAAGTCCGGGACATCGAGTACAGCAGGAGAGCAAGATCATGTTGACGTACAAATAAATCAGCAGTGGTAAGAGATACACCTGCCATCACTTTTTCTTCGGATCCTTCAAACCAGCACCAGCATTGAATTTGAAAAAGATGATGTCGCCATCGTCTACTACGTAATTTCGACCCTGTTGTCTGTACTTTCCGGCAGCCTGTTTTTTCATTGAGAAAAGATTATAGACTTTTACTTGAAAATGGGAAGATTTATTAAGGAGGTTCTAAAATAGACTTTCATTTCTGAAGTTATCTTGTAAACTTGTATTATAAACTCAAAGTATGAGAAGTTGTGAAAAATTGAAATTTTGGTCTCTTATTTGTAAGATATTCAATTTATAGTTTTTGAATGAAACTATTATTCCAATACTACTTTTAGGTATCGTATGAGTTAATAAAATAATTAAAATAAAATAAAACAGAGTTAATTTAAAATTAAATAAATGAAAAGTTAAATACCTTAACAGCCGATTCTGTGCCTTCACTTTTAAAGTCATCGAATTTCATAACTTCCGCCATGATGAAGCCTTTCTCAAAGTCTGTGTGAATTTTACCAGCAGCTTGAGGTGCTTTAGTTCCTTTCTGTAAATAACAGTAAGGCATTAAAAAAGTTCCAGGGAAACCTAAATTATGTTGTACAATTATGAATTGTTAAACTGCGATTCGCCATCTGGTGCCAAACATCAGAACTAAAAATAGTAGGTAGAATTTCAAATATTTATTTTAATTTGTACATAATAGTGTTTTTACGATTGCAGGGATCACAGCGCAGAAGAGCTCGAAAAAGGGGAAATAGGCGATTTTTTTCACAAAAAAGAGGGAGGATAGGGAAAAGATTGAATATTTATTTTTACATTTAGAAAGAAGAAACAATCTTTTTATAAGAAATTGTATAGTTTTTAAATTAAAAAAGTTCAAGTTTGAGCGCCTAAAATATTTTACACCAGCAGTAAGCACGCGCGTGAACCGCATGTTCGAGTCCCTGGATTTGTATGTTGTAATATTTTAAAAAACCTATCTAAAAATCCATAACAAAATTTTTTAAATATTAAGAGTTCTCAATTTTTTTAAACGATATCTTTTGAAATTCTTTGGAATCTTTTTAAATAACTTGAAATTTTGCTATGTCCTCCATATCCCTTGAAACTGCTGAGATCCGTAGAAATCCCTTGAAATAAAATTTAATTTATATTCCCTGAGGTTCTCTATAAATTCGTTAAAACCACTTGAAAAATCCATAATATGAAATTGTTAAATATTAAGATTTCTAAAAATGTTGCAAACGAGTTTCATAATTTTAATATTTTCATGGATTCCAATATTTTTTACGTATATGGAGATCTTAAATGTTTCCATAAATATTGTTACTCACACATTTTTAAACTTTGAATAGCAATATTTTAAAAATCTTCAATATAAATTATTCATATTTGCAAAATTTACAATTGATAATTCAGACATCGATGAATTTAAAACGTCTAGAAATGGTCTAATACAAATAAAATTAAAATTGCTCAATTTCAAAGTCTAATAATTTGCAATTTTTTAGCACTGAAAATAGTATCTATTAAAAATTGTTTAACGTGTGAGGGTTATTCATTCAAGAAAAAGTATGAGAAAGAGGTTTGTTTAAATTTCTATAAATCCTTACATTAATTAAATATTATATGGAATATATATTTAAAGAAAAAATATTTTAAATCTACTAAAAAGTGCGCTTAAATTTTCCGAACTGTTAAAAGCTGGGTTTTCGTAGTTTTTGAACATTGTTTAAATTCTAGAACTAATTTTTCTGTTCAATCGAAATCATTTAAAACATTAACTTGATTTGAATATGGATTTGATTATATTTCATTGTTGCGCTTACTATTTTCTATTCATTTTCTTTTAATTGGAATTATTTGTTTAATTTTTAATGTAGAAATTTCTTTAATTTTTCCATGGTAAATCTTGTAATTATTCTTTGATTTTTGGCCTAATCCAACAATGATTGTTATAATATACCTAACATAATGACAATCGCTATCTAAATTTAAACTTAAGAATATTCAATGTGGACAAAAAAAAATCATCGTCCTTTATTATAGTTAGTTTCAGAAATCTTTAATTTTCCTAGATTCTACAAAAAAATATTGTAACTTTAAAGTTTTATTTAAATCCTAAATAGTTTAGTTTGAAATTAGTCAAATTTAAAAAAGTAAAATTAATTATATATGATACTTCTGTAAATTAAAAAAAAAGCGTGGTGGCATATTCTAGTTATGAGTAGAATAATTTTGTAAATGTAAAACGAACAATCATATTTTCAAATATCCTATAGCCAAAGAAAAAAGGCGAAAAAGGAGAAGTTTTTTGAGAATAGAGGAAAAAGGGGAATTAAAATAGGGGAAAGCAGGGGAATAGGAGACAGACTGTGAACCTATAGATTGTTTTGTGGGGTTAAAAGCAATGATTGCATAATAAAAATAAGTCTTTATCGAAAACAAAGTATTTCAGATGGAATTTCCATCATATACAGTGAAAAAACACATTTCTTGATTAAAAAGTTTTTTAAAAAAAACAAACATTATTATGCTATTTATTGTAAATTTCAACACATTATAAGCTTAAATAAACTTTTTTGGAAGCAAACATGAATTCAAAGTAAATTTTTGTCAATTTATACATCAAATATTTATTAAATAAAAAATCTAACCTGAAAGTTCGATTAGAATACTTGAATAACTTGTTTTTTTGTTGTTGATAAAAACATACTTTTGACAAGAAAAATTAGTTTTTACACTGCTGGAAATTACACCTGAAACGCTTTGTTTTCGATAAAGACTTATTTTGATTACTCAATAATTGTTTTAAACTTCACAAACCAATCGTAAAAGCATTTTAATGCATCTTTAAAATTCGACCTAAAAAAATTAACTTTAAACTAATTGCTTTTAATTGAACACCCTCTTGTTTCATCTACGCGATGAAATTATAAATTTTCAGAAACTATTTTAAGATTTGTGAGTTCAATTTACCTGAATGGTCCAAGCCTTAACTTCGTCATGACCTGCTGTAAAGAAGTATTGCAACTGCAGTGCTTTGTATCCCGTGACTATAATTTTATCTAGTGCACTGAAAAAAAAGGTTTATTAATAAAAAATAGAAGAAAGAAAAAATAGACACGTATTTTATCATTCATCCAAAGAATGACAAGTTTTTAAAAAAATCATTAGATTTTTCGATGTAGTAGATATATATTTGGATATTAGGGTGGACAAAAAATAGCAAGGTTAGAAAAATGTAATGCGCGCTGTGAAATTCTTGTTCCATTTGAAAAAAAAAATCCCTGAAAAAATGTTATCCAAACGGATCTAAATATCTTCGTTGCTCTGGTGCTTATAAACAAATTTTTAAGACAATTATAGCCAAATTTTTCATCATAAATTTAATAGTTATGTAATTTAAGAGAAATTTGTTTTACATACTTTACTTTTACTTGTAATAAATAGGACTTTTAGTGTACTTAGGCACTTTTGATACGAATTTATTGGTACCATACAAAATGTTTTCATGTTTATTCAATCCTTTTTCATTTATCTTGAAATAAAAATAAAAGCAATAAAAAAAATTATATGATACAAGTGAAATCGTATAATTATTAGACGAAAAGGTAAATTATGTAAAAAATGACTACATTTTTTTTTAAATTTCACAACACCATTAAATTTATCATGAAAAATTAGTTTAATATTATCCTAAAATTTGTGTTGCAGGCACGAAAGCAACGAAAATATTTAGAGTTTAACCTTTAACCTCGATGAGGATGTGCAAAATTTTATCCGGTTGATTACATTTTTTTATGGATGGATATGTATTTTTTGAAATGATGAGGGAATTCTTGATAGTATATCGAATGATAAAAACTGTAAAGACGGATTTTCTCGAAAATGTCGATATTGTTAATAATACACTGCATTTTCCATAAATTATTCTTTTTTCTGATAAACTATTTTTTCATATTATTTATTTATTTTTTAAATCAAAGTGTATAACTTTTGAAAACTGCTAAAAACAGGTATAAATGAGAAGGAAACACAATTGTTTAGAATAGAAATGTCTACAAAAAAGTCTTTTTAACTTTTTCGATATGTGCATAGCATAGAGATAAAAATTTATTTCTTAAATCAGATTGCCTCTTCATTCGATGCCTTCCCTTGGACTGTCGAAAAAAGCATAATTGTCAATTATTTTATGACGTATTTTACGAATGACCCCTGAGTATATTCGACCCAAGATTATAATATATATATATCCAAATTAAATTTTTTTACATGCCAGTAAAAATAAAATCAATATCATTAATTAAAATTACGAAAAAGCGTAAGAGATTTATTTGTAGAAATCTTACATGGTAATTCTAAAGAACTTGGTTCTCTTCACATTTCTTAAGAATTTATTTGAATTATGGATAATTTTGCAGAACCTTAAGATTTTCGTAAAATAAATGTGGACAAATAAATAAACAGCGACACATATGACCTTTCATATATTGTTTCTTTGGACGACCACAATTATATTCTCACTCATGTACAACCGTTTATTAAAAACCACAGGCTAATAATGTGTTTTCAAAAATGTCTAAATCTGAGGTTATTCGCTGCATTTTTGAAGAAGCAAACCAGTGGAAAGCTACTTTTTTAAATACTTGGAAAGCTCATAATACACAATTTTCAAATAACACATAATCAACTTTCCCTAAGCTGGATCTCTGCATGAGTTTAAGAGGAATCCTTCATGCCCTGGATTTGATTATTGATTTTACTCATGAGTAAAAATGTAGAAATTCAGAAGTAAAAAATAAGAAAGAGAAAGCGGACTGTAAATCACTTCAATAGAATAATCTAAAATTAATTTTTTTGGTTCAAATCCAACATTTCTAATTTATATAAAACACACTTCCGTCCCTTTTATCCTTTTTCCCCCTAATTATCAGAACCCACTGCCCATGCCGTAATGTGGTCAGATTGCGTATACATTACGCGGTTTACGAGCGGTCCCTCGAGGGTCAGGACCCTAAATGGGACCATTAAAGACACGCCAGAAAGAAAGGATAGTGCGACAAAACGCGAATTCGAACATGATGGAAACTGGAAATTTTCGGACAAAACGAGCGCAGCTTGTGGACCATGGACCGTGGAATATGATTGTCTCGGACCAAATATCGTCTAATGACAGGGTGGGACCAAAGGAGTCATCCGACTCCGACGGCAAAGTCTGGACTGGATTTCGAGACTTCAGAGAATACACATAAAGCGAACGACTTAATACCGCAATTTTATCATTCCTCGAGTCCGAGGCACCCACTTTGTGCATCCGCCGATCTGCGGTCTCGAAATAAAATCACGGCAGTCCTCTGATTACCGGTTGACCCCCTTGCCCAACCTTTTCTATCTCTCTCTTTCACGCGCTCCCACCCCATGCAAAATTATTTTTATCGTCAATGGGGTACAATCGAGCTTCGATTTCCATGTTTTTAGGCTGCTGTTTTAGATCAAATTAATAGCTGCTCTGAACTTGTCAAATTGGAGTCTGAAATGGAGAACAGAAACGATTTTCAAATATTCCTAGGCGTTTCTTAATTCTGGGGTCTCCTTAAACTTGAAATATTCCAAAAAGAAAGGGAAGATTGTTTTTAAATTACTGTTCATCTTAGTGGTCTTTATCAATTGTGTAAATAATGCAGCTAGCAAGGAATTCAGGGTGTCTACCCGACGTATGATTTCAAATTCCCGGTCATTTCTCGGTTTTCTCACGGTCAATTTTTCATTTATCCCGGTTAATTAGTCCTTTAATTATTCACAAACTGATAAAATCAGAATAGTTTATTTTAATGTCTAATATTCGATTAGAGATTAATCTAACTATCATAAAAGAACCTAGCAAAATATTGCTCTTTATGCTAATTTTCAAGACATCTTACACTTTTCTTTAAACAGTTAAAAATTATATTTTTGTATGAAGAAAAGAAAATACACTACCGCAACATAATATATGGACACCCATTTTTTAGTATTTAAATTGTTTTTTATAAAATAGGTTAAAAACTACCTAAATTCTGAATGAAAGCCCAGGATGAAACGATTTTGTCTATTTTTCTTTAAACTATTGCAAACGTAGTTCAAATTTTAATATATTGTTAAATTTTAAATAACATCCGAAATATTAAACATTTTTTTAATATTCATGTGCTCATTTTAAAAGTAAATGTCTGTACTACAGAAGTAACTTGTTAGACTAATTGTAAACAAATTTCCTTGCATGGTGCAAGAAGTTCAAATCACTTATTGTAACAAACAGCTTAGAAAAATTTAAATATAGTTTTCTGCCGAGAAACAATTTTTTTAAATCCCTAAATGAAATAAGTAATCATGAAAAAAGTACATTTATGCTGATAAGTTGCTGCAATTCTGTAGAAATTTAACTTCAAAATGAGCCCAAGAACAATGAAGAATCTTTATAATTTCATATCTTCTTTGAACTTTAGTCGAAATCATTAGAATTTGAACTATGTTTGCAATAGCTACTTAAAAAATTGACAAAATAACTTTACCCTGGGCTCATTTTATTCACAATTTAGATAGCTTCCAAATCATTTAAGAGAAAAATGGTTAAACTTAGAATTAATAAAATGAAAAAAATTTAAATGCTGTTTTGTTTGCATTTTAGTACAATCGAGAAAAAATCCCGATCGTTGAATCAAATTTCAGGTCATTTCCCGGTTTTTTCCCAGTGAAGAAAACTCCGGGTTTCCCGGTTACGTAGACACTCTGTAGGATTTCAGTATACAAATTTATTCAGGAACGGCTTCGAAGTTGTAGCTTGTATTTTGCATTTGAATTTTAGAAAGTAATTTAGAATGACCTCCGGCGGAAGAAAAATGTTTTGACCTAAAGTCTATATTTTTCTGGCTTTAGTGTAGTACAAGTGCACTTCCTGAATGCGGATGACCCACTGGCCGACTCGCGTCGGTATCTGTGATTATACCCTCTGCCGATAAAGGCGTAGAGTTTTCTGTGCAATTTTGCAAGAATCTGAATAGCCCTGCGTAAAAAATATAATGTTTCTCAGCCGCCTGTTTTAAAGTTGCTCAACTATAAAAGAGGGATGTACACGCGTCTAGACGATGGGGGACTCGAAACTTGGAACCCACTATTACTCTTACCATAGTTAAAAACCTGTGGGAACCAATTTCTCCCAAGTCTACGAAGTTCAAATTTGATAAAGATTTTTAATAATTGGAAAGGCGTCATAAAAGATTTATCATAAAATTAGTTTAGGTTTGTTCTTATTTTTCGTACCTGGTGACTTTACTTTCCTCGTAATATTTTTCACGCTCAGCCTCGTCCATGTCAATCACTTTGTTCTCGAAGGCTCCGCTGAAGGGAATCAGAGATGCACCAGGATCATTTTTGTCGACCCATTCTTTGATCTTGATAAGCCTTTGAAAAAAAATCCATCGTTAGAAAACATATTTTTTTCAGGACAAAAAATTATAAAATCAAAGTAGAAGAAATAATATCTGAATAGGAATAAATAATGCAATGATCTAGATAGGAATGCATTACAAACAACTTCAAGAGATCTCATCTGTGAAACTTGTCCAACAAACTGACGCATCATTGTTTTCAATTATTTTTTATTGCTGTGAAAAAATGTTATTGCGGATGCCAAGAAAATGACTGTCATTGCGAGGTGTATTAACTCAGATCCAATGACAATCGCATGCTAATCACAGGTTGATTCGTATTTGATAAAAATCAAGCGTTTAACAATCCAAAGGGTAAATTCGATGGCATTCTTTTCAAATGTATTCCTATCACTTCCACCTGAATAATTGAATTAATAATCACACGTAGTTCGTGTGATGAGCATATCAATGTGCATTTTTCATTCTGCATTCTGTCGCAAGAATCGCTTTTATGAAGTTTTACTATTCCTTGTTTATTAATGTTTATTTTATAACTTACCACTTGTTCTTCTTTCGAATGTAATCTTTTTCCGAGAGGTTCACTAGGTAAATTACCGGCTTTGACGTCAGGAAAAGATATTTATTCAGCACCTCAATCTGAAATATTTTAATCGTAGGAAATTAGGAATATAAAACGTGTCCCCTATATTGGTGAAGTTTAAGGATATTTGATGACTGTCCATTTTCCCGATAAAAAATAATAAATAAATTGAAACGTCTGCTCTTGGCCTGAAGCAGTTCTCAAGTTCACGGTCAGTTAGGCATTTCACAAGAAGATTCAATTGCAATACGTTCCCGGAAATGTATAGTAACCACCAAGTTTTTCAATTTCTATTAACTGTCCAGCGTCCCTCGAAAATCGTGTTCTCTGAATCTATTTAAAGTATTTTTTTTATGTAAAAAAACTCACATCGTTCAAACTCCAGTCGGCGAATCGAATATGGTTCTTATCGTCAACGAGAATTGTTTTGACTTTGAGAAGAGTCTCCTGTAATAAAAAAAATTAATTATTTACTAAAATCAGTTTCAACACCAGAAAATAATTTGTTACTGAAATATTCAATAAGGAAGCAGTGAACGGTTTAAATATTCATGGGGAGACGCAACTGCATCTGAAGACGATTAGTTTCTCGCGAAAGAGTAAGAAGTAAATTGAAGCAAAAGATTTAAGTACTGCAGCGGCAAAATAGAATCGCGGGGTCTCAAAAACTTTTTCGCAAATTGCTAAGAATAAGAGCTGTGGAAAATTGCAAAGAGGCGATCCGCGGAAGGAGGTAATCCTTTACCGATTGATTCGTTCCAGGAAGTGCTTGCGTTCTTTCCCACCCGCGCTCTTAATTTTCTTCAGTAATTTTGCAAGACCAGCAATATTCTCAGCGAATTTGCGCGAAT
This sequence comes from Andricus curvator, assembly GCA_932195095.1. Lineage (NCBI taxonomy): Eukaryota > Metazoa > Arthropoda > Insecta > Hymenoptera > Cynipidae > Andricus > Andricus curvator. Next base: position 465,887 of record CAKNYM010052753.1, on the reverse strand, counting down.
TCTACTTACTTTTGGCGTGCAGCTTGGTACCGAAACCACTGCTTCTCGTGACAAGGAACACTTACGCGAAATTTTCGATCACGGCGGTCCCCCAGTTTAAACGGAAAAAATACAGGTATGCACCTCGGGCGCATTGCACGTGTGACTGCTATCATTTTGTTAATTTCAACAGGTCGTTAAGGGGGCAGAGAAACGATTTTTTGAATGGAAATTGACCAAAAGCTGATTTCAGGAAGTTTTGTTTGATCATTCAAATCGGAAGAACTTTCATATTTTTCATATCAATACTATAGAGTCCCTGAATTTTAAGTAATTCAGGGTGGCCAATGGACCGGAACAACGGTAAAATTATGAGACCGGGAAAAATCGGGAATTTATTTTCTGATCAAGAATTTGGTTGAATCTTAGCTTTAGTTAAAAAATTTATCCAATTACTTTAAAATTTAAGTTTCATTTGATATCATATGGAACAATGTGAGATTGAACCAAATAGTTTTGAAATTATTTAAAATGGCTACAATTCCAATGGAAAAATGTATATTTTGAAGCACTTCTAATTTTAAATTGTTCAATGTTAAAGACTTCACGCCTGCCAGCGAATAATTTTTTCACTTTTATAAGAAATTAAAATTCAATTAGATTAGATTCAAATATACAAAAATGGTTTGGTTTCATACTTAAATTTCTTAAAACTGCATACGCTACAAATCAAGGCTTTATTATTTTAGGTTGAAACTTGATAGATTAGATAATTCCAAGTTTATGGTGTTTTTAATTCAAGAATTGTTGTTTAAACCCTTCTAGATGAAAAAACTATTTCAAGCTGACAGTATTAATATTTGAAATTTGTGTAAATGAAATTCTTGCAAATTCAATAATTGAAAATTTTTAATAATAAAAATTGGAGAGTTTCAAATTGAAAACTTCAGAATATAATTCAAAATAGGTTGGGTTTAAATTTAAATTGTTCAAAGTTACATAAATAGAAATAAAAACGTTTTTGTACTTTAATAATTAATTATTATTTCAGAACGAACTTAATCGAATAATTGAAGATTAAAATTTTTATCGAATTATTCAAAATTATTATCCAATATTTCCAATTGAAATTCTTCAAAGTTAAATCATTTTAAACTGAAAACGATAAGAATTTAAAACTTTCAGTTTGATACCGTAAAGAGGGTCTAAACGGCGTATGTGGGGGAAACTGGCACACCTGAAGCTTTATTTTTTACAATATTGACGCTTTCCAGGTCAGGAATATCAAACCTGGCAGCCGTCTAGTCGATTTTAATGAAACTTAGTGAAGTTGTAGAGATTTATGGGTAATATTTTTTGGCAGAAGTTTTTTAGAAACTTTGGAAAATTCTGAGAGCTACACTATTTTGAAATTTAAGGTCGACTTTTCTTTAAATTGTAATGTTTCTGACACTTTTTTCGGATTCTAATGGAATGTACAGGCACTTTGTCCAACAAGATGCTGTTTTAAATAAAATATGGAAGAACATTTTTTTCAAAATTAAAAAAAAAAGAAAATTGATGGGCACTCACCTGGTTCGCGAGTTATGCATATTTAACGAGCAGATGACTATCCAATGTCCATCAACCTTTTTGATAAATGAAAGATAACAAACAAGGAATATGATTCGTCAAATGGAATTCCGTTAATGGCTCAAAGATAATCTGAAGAATAATGATAATATGAAAATTTTTAGTATTTTTTGAATTAAAAATACCCATTTTCGACGGAAAAACTAACAAAATGTAAAAAAAATTATTTCAAATTGTAAATCTTTTTTGAAATTAATGATTTTTCTATGTATGTATTTAAAAAATTAAAAATTTAATTTAAAAAATGAATTATAAATGAATGAATGAATTTAATTAAAACTTTAATTAAACAACGTACAGCAAGATGACTCGACTGGTATGCATTTTTGAAGAAAATGTCCAACGTAAGAGTTGTAACATTTTCGGCTCCCGATCAATTGGTGACCTTGACCTTGACTTTTACGAGGACCTTCACCAGGACATTTTCTTCAAAAATGCATGCCAGTCGAGTCATCCTGCTGTACGTCGTTTGACCTTGCCATGACCTTCCCAGATCAAATTTTCGATTGGTCAAGATAATATCTGGACGTAAAATTTCCCGCTCTCTAAGTTCCCGGGGTCTAAAATAGGGGTTCCCACTTTAAAAGATCAATTTTACCTTGAAATGATCGTGAAGGTCATGGTCAAGATCAAAATAAAGGTCACCATTGAATTCCTCGTTGAAACTTAATTCAAGAATGAGCTTGACCTCCCTGAAAAATATCTTATCTGAGGAAATATTCAGCCGTCCCGGGACTTTTGGGACACCCGGCATGCTTCATTAGAATCCGAAAGAAAGTCTCAGAAATATTACAATTTAAAAAAAAGTGGACCTCCACTTTCTAAAATGGTGTAGCTCCCAGGATTTTTGAAATTTTCAAAAATACTTTGGCCACAAAACATTCCCCATAAAGGACTACAATTTCACTAAGTTTCATTAAAATCGATTAGATGGCTGCCATGGTTTATATTCCTGATCTGGAAAGCGTCAATCAATTATCTTTTTCTCTCTAAAAAAATTGCAACAATTGTTTTCTTTTCCATAATCAATACCTAATTTAAATTCCTTCTGGCACTTTATTGTAAAAAGCTTAAAAAAGCCACTTAGCCCCATTTCAGGGTACTTTATAAGTTGGAAAATATTTTAAACTAGTAGCGTGTGAAATTTAATCATTTGTATTCAACCTTTCCAAATAACTTTTTTTTCACATTCGAAGGAAAAATTGTTGATAGAGAGCGTTTGAATTATGACAATCCTGATTGCCCTAAATGTTAGTGTTCAATTTTGAATGTTTAATTTTTTATTTAAAAGTTTTTAACGCTTCAAATTTATGATTGTTACGCAATAGATTCGTTATTTTGGAGAATCTTTGTAAAACATATTTATTCAAAACCAATAATCAACAGAAAAAATGTTTGAGATTCGGAAAATGATTTAATTGTTTTCAGAATCTTGAGTGAGCACCCTGAAATTGTTATTCGATTTTCCAATTCAAGCTTGGATTAAGGAACAGAATTTTTTTCTTTTGAAACCATTTTTTTTTGTCAGAACTTTCTTCAGCAATCCTCAAAAACCAGGTGGTCTCTCTGTTATCAGCAGTAGTGAACATATAATAGGTAATAAAATTTATTTTTGATCTAAGGTAGGAGACTTTATAAGAGTGAGGCTATAAACAAAATCGATAACAATCTTAGACAAGCGCTATAGTTTTGCTTTGTAAAAAGTATGAATTTACTTGAGAGGCTCGTACAGTGTTCATATGATGATGATGATCGTAAGTGGTAAACACATGACCCGTTCCTGGTGAACCTTGCGGAGAAATCAAGGATCTCGTGATCGCGTACTATTTGCATTGGCCCCAAGTGCATAACGGAGCGACATTTCGATCGATTTTGCCAACGAGGCGCGGTCTACACCCACACGTAATTGTAAAACATAGATATAACCGGTCTTCCAAACCGATTACATTCAATTTCCTGGCGCGAAGCCCTCTCGTTATTGAAAAACGCCGGATCACCCACTTGGATTTGTCGGATACGATCTTGGTTATTGTAGTGACCGCCCTGTCCTGATACATCGTCGATGTAATAATAATGGTAATAAGTAGGACGGAAGAGATTCGAGCGTTTTTTTTTACTAGAGGGCTTTCAATTTTAAAAATCGAGGATTTAAAAGCCAAGATAGTAAGTGAAATTCTCCGAGTCTACCATTCTGATACTGATGGTAACTGATAAAATAGCATAGTAAAGTTTGTAACTGTGGATACTTAAAATATTAAACTATTGGATTTTAAAAGGACCCGGTACTGAATACATTGAAAAATGGTTCTAGTGGATTTTACTCAGATTAACTTGTTTTTTTAGTTTATAAAACTAGTAGAAATTAATGAAAAGGACTTGGACCGATTACGACTAGCTTTTTAGTGTGAGGTCCTTTTTGATTTTATACAATATACTTCCAGGGTGGCCGGTTTTCCCGGTTAAAAATTAAATTTTTCCCATCTGACTTTTAAGCGATTATGATAATAATTATTCAATAATAATTGCTTTATTATATAAATTTTGAAAATAATTAAACATTTTGAACACAAAGGTTAAATATATAATGTAAATTATTGCCAAAGTGATTTAAATAACATTAATGCAGATACCATATTTCTAGGATTTCAAGTAGAAATATATTACACTTTCAACAAAATAGTTCAGTTTTCTAGCTAAAAAGTCAAATGTTTTAGAAAACATTTGCTAAAACATTTGACTTTGAAAGCCGAAAAGATGAATTTTCAACAAAGAAGTTAATTACCAACCAAAAAGTTACATTTGCAATTAAATAGTTGAACTTTCAAGCAAGAGACGAATTTACAACAAAAAAGTTGAATTTTTAATCAAACAGCAGAATTTTCAACATACAAAGATGAATCTTCAACCAAATGATCCAATTTTCAAACAAAGATAGATTAAATTTCAACCAAGAACAGTTGCATTTAAAACCAAATAGTTGAATTTTTGATTCAGAAAGACGAATCTTTTAGAAGACAGTTGAATTTTCAACTAGGAAAGATTAATTTCCAACCAAAAACCTTGACTTTTCTAGCAAATGATGAATTTTTAATCTAAAAGGATGAATTTTCTATCCAAACAGAATGTTTTAAAAAACTAGAACTTTCGACAAAAAAAGATGACTTTTTAAAGAAAATAGTTGAATTTTCAAAAAAATAATTAAATTTCCAACTAAATAGTAGAATTTGTAACCAAAAGAGATGGATTCTGGATCAAAAATATAATAATAGACTTCTTAATTAAAATGAATTAACTTTCGATAAATAAAGATGATTTTTTACGAAAATAGTTGAATCTAAACAGAATAATTAAATTTTCAACCAAAAGAGATAAATTCTGGGCCAAAATTATAACAGTATAATTTTCAATTTAAAAAAATTAACATTCAACCATTTCAAACAAAAAATATTCCTTTTCTACTAAAATATGAATTTTCAATCTAAAAGGACAAATGTCCAACAAAACAGTTGAATTTTGGACCAAAAAAGGTGATTTAAAAAAAATAATTCAAATTTCAAATCAGTTAGGCGAATTTTTAACCAAAAGTGATTAATTCTAAACCAAAAATATAATAGAAGACTTCTCAAATAAAAAATTACTTTCCAACTAAAAAATGAATTTTAAATCGAAAAAGAGGACTTTACAACAAAACAGTTGTATTTTCAACAAAATAATTAAATTTTCAACCGAAAAGAAGACTTTTTAACCAGAAGAGATGAATTTTAAACCGAAAAAAGACGACTTTTCTACCAAAAGTTGAATTTTGAATTCAAAAGGGCCAATGTTCTATCCAAAAAGACGAATGAACCAAAAAATCTAAATAAAAAATATAATAGTGAACTTTTCAATTAAAAAGAATTAACTTTCAACAAAAAATAGAGTTTATTATTGTATTCTATTAATTCAGTTCTCATTTAAGGGTTAAAAAAGAGGAATTTTCTTGAAAACATCATGTTATTTCAGAACATAGTGACGTTCTGCTCTATTTAGTAACAGTATACTCCAACTTCAAATCAATTTTTATCGAAAAGCGGTGTTAGAATTTATTTTCGTAACATTTAGAGTATCCCTAAATTATACTTTACAGCAAGCTTTAAATTCTTAAATATATAGTATAAAAGGAAAATTCATTTTTGAACGAAACATTAACTTTGAAATCTTAAATATAAAATAATCTTCGATATTTTAACGGAAATGGTTAGTAAAACTGAGGATGATTGCAAATACATTTTTTTTCGATAAGTGAGACGATATTTATTGCAAAAGTAAAAACAAATATGAACAATTCCCGGGTTTCCCTCTTATTGGCCACCCTGACTTCAGAAATTTTTATTCTTTTCAAGTTTTCAAAGTTGGCATATCACTATGGCGGTAACGTCGTCCAGAAATAACCACGATAATTGGCTGGACGGCCATCCAAGACACCGTTCACACAATTGGTACCTACGTCTGGTTCGATGATATCTTTTACAACGAGGTGTTCGCCAAGTCACGCCTCCCATGGCGCGACACCATTGACTATATCATCGCAAACGAGATGGTTTGTCATCAGATTGCAATGTAAGGATCATCAAAAATCATTTAATATATACCGGACCAAGATCCACCATTAGAATCGTTTCCACTTATTTAAGTTCCCATTCAGAAATTAATTTGCATCAAAAGATACTGAATGATCACGAAGTACAAATAAAAGAATGGCGATTGAGAACTATTCGAACAACCCGTTATGAAGGAGATGAATCGACGATTTGATACTCATCTTGAAATCCCTTTTCGTGTTCCACGTGTCAGAATATAGACTCCATCATTGATGGACTCCATGAATGAAATTATGACCATTGAAGTATTATAACATATATACTAAATTTACTCACGTATTCAGGCTTGAGTTTCTTGTCATTGCCTCGTACTACAAGCTTCTCCAATTTCTCTAAGTGGACATTCAGGAACTCAATGTCCTTCAATCGTAACTCCTCACTGATGATCTCCAAGTCTCTAACAGGATTGACGTCTCCTTCGATATGCGTTACATCATCGTCTTCAAAAGCTCCTGCAAAAAAAGAAGATAAAGTTTCTGCAACTTTTGAAGCTTCTATATATAATTTATAATAATAAAGCATTTAAAACATTGGTAGAAATATAAAATGATAAACTCGTGTAAGTAGGGTTGCTAATTATAACTTCCTCGTAAATTGTGAACATCCTTGCCACGGAAAGTGTAAGAAACTATTGGATTCCAGTTTTCCGCTCTTCTTTAGAGAAATGCAGGGGCACTTTGCGATATGACCGCAAGAAATGTTCTCGTCCATTATTTAAGAGAGCGGTACCCTCAGTGCGAAAATTACAGGTCGGTTTAATTACAAAAATTACCACCTGCCAAGATGCGATGCCGTTAAACGCCACAGCTACTTGGAATGTTATCTGATGTGGAATCTAGTACCGGGTTCTTTCTGGTGCGCTTTCCATCTTCGATCTTCATAATACAGCACGGCGGACCGGATGTTCTTCGTCGAATCATTCCCTCTTACGTCGGTAGGTGAGAAACACGCCAAGTATCGAAAGTATCAATAATCGACTTGGCGGTGTGTAGAGAAGTCGATAAATGAAAAAGCAGAAGGATAACGAGGCATTTTTAGTTTCCTGTTGCCTTAAACCCTTTCTGCTGTACTGCTGCGGATCACGCACCATTTCTGCCGCGAGCCTCTCTTCACATTTTACGAGCTGTGTGTCGGAAGCTGAAGGAAAATTTAATGTTATCTTCATTCGAGGCAAATAGATTTTTACCCGAAAAGCTTCATATTTCCACAATTGAGTTCTAAAATTGACGACTCAAGTCATTTTTATGGGGAAATGTAGAGAACATTTTCCAAGCTAGTAGTGAGTATTCAACATAAGTACAAATTCAAATATTAGTGATCTAAGATGACCAATTAAGAGTAAAAAAAATCTCTGTAATTTTAAGGTTAACAATCATTTTTTCCGGTTATTTACATTTTTAAATTCAGAGTTTCAAAACTAAATAATTTATGATATGAAGTACTAAAAAAAGAATCTCTAAAATGATGAATCCAATCGAAAAGATTTTAAATTTAAAGCAATTAAAATAAAAAATGAAACATTTAAATTTAAAGCGATTAAAATTAAAAATTAAACATTTAAGTTTAAACAATTACAAATTCAAACGATCAATATTGTACAAAACCGAAGTTTTCAAAATTAGACAACCTCCAAATTAAAAACATTAAACATTTTTTTATCGAAAATGGGTTTATTGCATAAAAAATTCTTAACAAATCACATACACATTGTAGTAAAAGAATGTTTTCAAAATATAATTTTTCGATAAAATAATTTTAAGAAAATGTATTACTAGTTATAGTTCAGTTACAATTTTAACGTAGTAAGAATTTCTTTCAACCTTTTAGCATTGATATTTCTTGAAATTATTATCATTTAAAAAAAAGAGATATATATTTTCTTTTTTTCGAATCTGTAGTAAACAAATGTCTGTCACATTGAGTCATCACGATCTTCAATTTTGATTTTCTCGGTATAGAAGAATTTTGTTGAACCAAACATTTTTTATCCTCATCCAACATGCTCATATCTCGAGAGTGAGTTTACATTTTTGCAAAAATTTGAAAATTCTTTTTTTATTCGCTATCCGAAGCTGATTTTGAAAACCCATGAAATTTTAATCTCAAAATCCTCTTAACTTTTTTACATCAAGCTTTATTTACTTGTATTCAGAAAATTAATATGACAATGAATAAGAATGAGCAATTGAAACTGTCTCATTTTTAAATCTTCATTCTAAAGTTATTCAATTTTGAACTTTTTCAATTGGAAATTGTACAACTCTGAACAATTAAAAATTCTCACATTCTCGAAATTTCAAACTTAGACTATTCGATTTTAAATGTACTGAACTCATAATTGTTTAATTGTTTAAGTATGAAAAGGCTTTAATTTTGTAACTGTACAATTTTGAACGAATTGTTTTGAAAGAAAATTTTGTAATTTAAATGTTTCAATTTAAAATTCTTCAATTTTACATGCTACTAGTTTAAAATTGTCCAACTTATAAAGTATCAACCTGAAATTATTTAATTTTTAAAGTCTTCAATTTAAAATTGTTTAACTCTAAAGGATTTCAGTTGAAAATTGTACAATAACGTTTAGCTAAGTTCACATTTGTGCAATTTAAAATTTTTACTATTTGAATTTTTTAGGATTTACACTACGAAAATTTGAACTATTAATGCTTTCATTTTGAAATATGAACATTTTTCAAATCTAGATAGTTGAAATAACAATTTTGGATTTCAAGCACTACAGATTTGAACTTCAACCTAAAATTATTTAATTTTGACATCTATCAATTATTAATACGATTTTGAGAAACTTAAATTTGACACCAAACAATGCTTTATATTTTAACCTAAAATGATCGAATTTTACATTTTTCCGAATGTGCAAAAGTAAATCGCGGGAAGGCTAGAAGGAAACATTCGAAATCGTACATTTTCAAAATTATGAGCGTTCAGAATTCAACAATTGAAAATGTATAAGCTTAAATGCATACATTAGAATTAGTCTTTAAATTTCATCAATTTTAAATTGGAATTGTTCCAAATTATAAAATTCCATCAATCTCACAATATTTCATACAGAGATTTTGACTCACTGGAATCTGTGTTCGTACTGTTAGTTTTTTTATTGCGGAAATTCTTCTGCGGCAACGTTAAAATTCAGAAAGTTTAATTTTGACGTTTGAATTTGATAACACTAAAATTAATTAACTTAAAAAAATATTCTATTTATTTTTTCCTAAAACTATTCTGAATACCTACTTATTATACGTTAAATAAATAGTATTTATTCAAAACTACCATGTTATGAGCCTACAACGCCCCATGTAACATAACCTTGTACCGAACGGTGTCAGCTGCTGACATATTATTAGTTCCAAACGCCGCCAAACTGAAAGATTACTAGTTCCACAAATGGTTACTCATTAACGCACAATTTATTCTCTAACCGTACTGTTGACACACACACACACACGCGCGCGCGCACACAATTAAAAAATCTAAAAAGGACAGCGGCTCCCGACGGAACCGCGGTAAATCACACCTATGGCCACGTCTGTCGACCGTGAGATGGGTAGCCACGGGGCAAGACGAAATCACAACGACAGGCCGGCGAAACCCTCGTGTGTCTTGAGGACACAAAGCGACCCAAGGATGACAGCTTTCTGCATCCATCTCACAAGTGCCTTGTCATATTTTTGTCATGCGGGTATGGTTTTCAGGTTACGAACCAGTGATAGTTTCGCACCTCCGAGAGCACCGATCACAAGGACAATTACTTGTACCGAATATTTTGGGTACAGTCGTTGCAGCTCCCTTTTAAGGTCTTGATATCTCTCCTCCTTTTCCTTCTGCTTGACAATGATGTTGTAGTCGGCCGGAGCTGGTAATTCGATCACGAATATTGTTCGTTTCTCAAACTCTTGGAGAACCATTTCAGGCCTCGAGTGTGCAGTGGAGACTAACAAAGATGGTAATAAAGCACTCTCAGGGCCGCATTATGTCTCCAGAGATACGTCGTTACCGCTTTAATGAGACACCCGGATATTATGTGTTCTAGGTACTCAGTGTGTGCATGACACACTCTGCACCTATCGCTGGAGACTTCTTAACATAAAATTCGGTCACGGTATACTAAGGTGGAAATGAGAACTTCCTGACATGCGAAAATGAAACCCTCTGTACCTGAATTAAGTCCTGATGATCTGAGGAAAGCAAAAGTATGCTCCTTCGACAAGGACTGATTTCCTACATTTCTGTGAAAGTTTCCGTGCATTTTCTTGTCTAGTAGCTGTTGGCGGAATTCTTCAACCTCTTCTTCCTTTACTTCGGCTTTTAGAAGTGTAGCATCTAGATTCTAGATGGAGTAATTTCTTCACTTCTGATGTTAGAATTCAGGCCAAAGGTCCCGGCCGCCTGCTCCGCGGCTTTGTAAAGGAACGCTCCTTTGCCAATCATCTCATGTTTCCTGACCATTTTCAGGAGAGGATCTCTGCCATTTGCAACGATGTAAGCTGTACTTAGAACAATTCGGTTCTGAAGACATTGGAGATTCGGAAGTCCGCGGCCCCCTTGACGGCGTGAGATGTATGATCGCGGAACGGACGAATTGACATGCAACCCCAAGCGAGTAGAGTAGAACCGGGACGGCAAGCATGTTAGTCGCAGATATCTTGTCAAACGCCGACAGATTTGAAAACCAAATCTGTTGAAGATGTTTGTATCTGCTTCGGAGAGACTCCTTCACTGATGTTACGTCCTGAATGCGGCTTTGAGGCACGCCCAGGTATGTATAGGTCTCTCCAGTGTCAATATGTCTAATAACACTTATATCCACAGGCTCAAGGTCCTTGGGAAAGCCAGTAATCTTTCCTTTCTTTAGATTAATTTTGGCACGCTTGTCCAATCCAAAATCCATCCAAATCTCTCCTGTCTACTTCTTGACGATATTTATAGCAGTTTGAAATTTAGTTTTACCAGAGGCATAGATCTTCAGGTCATCCATATAAAATACATGAGTGACCTTATGCTCGCGCTGATTAGTTTCGCCACAGATGTATCCAGAAGAATTTCGTAGTGCGAGAGATAGAGGCAGAAGTGTGATGCAAAAATGCAAAGGGTTCACGGAATCACCCTGAAAGACTCCTCTCTTGAAGGTGACGTTGTTCGTCGTCACACGATAATTTCTAGATGAGATAGTAAATCTAGTTTTCCAAAGGGGCATCAATCTCTCTATGCATCTCACTATGTGTGAATGAACCTTCAAGCTTACCAACAGACAGATGATCAGTCTATGAGAGGTTGAATCGAAAGCTTTCCGGTAGACAATCCAGGCCATCGTTAGGAAGCGCTGGTAGGATGCTGCGTCTTTGCAGACACATCTATCGATGAGCAGGTTTTCTCGACATCCTGTTACACCTTTTTTCGAGCCACGTTGTTCTTACAAGCCAATCAGATGACTGCCACGTCAGTCGTATATTTTCACGACTAAAGATATTATAAACATCACGACATACTTTTCAGACGGCCCTACAGTCTCATAACATGGTGACTTCGAATAAAATATCGTATATCACTCTTAGGGTTAGACAGGAACTCACGTGGAGCTGAATGTTCGCAAGGACTACCTGAAAAACCATGGCCTTCGGCTATAGTTTTACAACTCGTCCTGCACCTATTGATCTCCCCGTAAAGACCTGCCTAACCCTACTTGTGATGTAATATACTATTAATTTTAAGAAATAGTAAATAACGAGTTTGGACGTTTGACAGCAGGCTTTTCTTGTTTAGTAGAGCTGCAATAAGCTTTCCCAGAGTTCTTAGCCTTTTTATTCTTTATACAATGCTCCCATTTCAGAATATTAAGTTTTTTCTTCGTTTGTTCAATTTCTTAAATAATGAGGGCGTGAAAGACATTTTTCAAGACAATGTTGTTGACCTCGTTGTCTAATATGATAACCCAGTATTTAATTTTACACGTAAAAATTAAACTTCGACTTCAGCGCTATCTTGGATGAATTTCCGAATCAAACTAGCTAACAGTATGAACATAGATTCCACAGACTAAAAATCTCTGTTCAATTAAAAAAATTCCCGGCCAGAAAAAATGCCCTTCTCTGGTTTTCCCCGGTCCAGTGGCCACTCTTGTAATGAGCCCTGTTCACTCTTTAACAATAATTTATCATTCTCTAAAATATCTGCTATGATGATCGCTCTCATTTTACCTCAGCAGGTCGGTAGTTTAAGCAAAAAAAACGTTGGATCTAATTTCAATGAGAAATTGGCCTTGTAAACACTTCATCATCGGCAAAAAATCAATTTCCTCGCGAAGCGATTACTCCGGTAGGTGTTGCCCTGAAAGGGAAAAAGACAGCAGTCCATTGCCATAGAAGTATATGAATTACAATGAAATTATCGAGTACGGACGATCCACTGTTATTGCCGACAATCTGTTATACAGGCATCATTTAAATAATAATAAACGATAAGTGGATGCGTCGAAAGAGATATTCTTATGGTTAGCATTGTATTTATAAGTCTTTAAGTATATACCAGGGACCAGTTACAAGTGCCTGCCCACTCTCTTGCGGGTTGTACGAAGTCAGCAAATAATCATCCTAAACTCGTATACGCAATTTAACGACAAGTGAGACGATGCGCAACATCCCTGTCATTATCAATATTCCGTACGCGTACTTATGAAAAAGTAACTAGCGCCGCCTTGTGATGCTTAGTGCCTTACATTTACTGGTCGCTAATGGGCATCAATGCCTTAGTTTCGATGTCTCTGCCAAAGACATAAAGAGGGATAACGAGAATTGTATTTTGGAAAGGAATTACCTATTGCACATTTCGTATTTCGTAATTCGTTTGCAGTTTATTCATCCTATATATCGCTCAACAAAACTTGGAGATCTAGAAGAGAGCTAATAAAGGCTAGGGATAATAAAAGAGCCTGCAGGGTTTGATGTTCATAGAAGGTGGTCTGCAGTCGTAATTACGAGCAGCGAAAATCGCACGAAGGGAAATGTAAATCGTAAACGCAGAGAAGCTCTATTGTAGAAATTAGCACAAAACATTCCGTGAATGCGATTAATTAATACATTCCTAATTAAGTTCTTACCGACAATATAAAAGCCTTGATTTCCCTAATGACCTACATGAACTATCGTTGAAATGCCAACACTTTTAGAATCAACTAAATCTTAAACAAGAAATAAGTGTAGAGTATTGACGCTCGTTGTAATAGAAATTTACTAGTCGAGTGGATAAGAAAAGTGATTATTATCAAATGGTTATTTGCAAACAATAGTATCTGAATGAAATTAATGTCATGCTACAATATTATTTTATAGAGAAATGTATAAATGATTGTTAGGTACCGTTATTTTAATTATTATTTTGAAACTTGTATTTTGAATAGAGTACAAAAATTACATTGATAATAAAAAATACTTACGGCACAAATGGAAGATGCCATCGCAGGCACTAATATGGGAAAGAAAAGCGTTTCCCAAACCCTGACCTTCAGCAGCTCCTTTTACTAATCCAGCGATATCCACCACATTTAAAAATGCAGGCACCTTACTGAAAAGTAAAAGAGAACATTAATTAATAATCTGTTATACTTTTATTAAGTTCAATTCCTTAAGCATTTAATTTTTCTCGCTAAGATTTAGCATTTTCTTAGAACCTTAAAGAATTGAAAAAAAAAAACAATTTTTCTTCAGAAAATGTCAGGCTTTTATAGTTTAGGCATGGAAGCCTTCCTATAACATCCAGTTCAAACTTGAAAACATCCAGTTTTAAGATTAAAAACAAATTGCAGATTTTAAAATTATACAGTAATTTTAAATCGGGAACATTAATGATTGTATAATTTTAAACTAAAAACAATGTTCAAATTACTGGCGTTTAAAATTGTACAATTTCGCTATCTGTATGCATAAAAACTTGAGAAAAATAATGAATGTCAAAATTGCGAAATTTAAAATTTACTACCTTTACTAGTACTCGATTTTCAAAAAAAAAAGTAAATTGGCAATTTTCAATTAAGGCGAATAAACTCTTGTTTACTTTATTTTTTTCTTTATTTACTCTCGCGTTTACTGAATGTTTAGCTTGATTTGCAACGAAATTTCGAGAGAAAAAAATTCTTACAGAGGAAAAGGGATCTAACTAATTTTTCTGCTAAGATCCTTTTTCCACGATACATATTCGATATGCCTTTTCGGGGAATTAAGCAGATTCCCGTAGTCTTTATTACTGAATAATTTCGCTCTATCTCTTTTTGACTTAAGACTCATGATTTAAAAACTATTATAGCACAATTAAAATAATATGACACTTTTTAACCTTATTTTAACTTCTTTTCACAATGACGTTTGCCGAATTTGTTTGTGTTTATGATACTTAGATCCGGTTTCGACAATGAGATACAGGTCATGATTAAGCTGGTATTTTTCTTTACTGAAGAGTGCTCTGATTTATTGTAATTTTTAATTTTAATTTTACAAGTTATTTTCAGCTTTTTGCTTAGGCTTACCCCATTTTTATCGTAAATTATATTTTAACCTCTAATATCAGCGGACATTTTAAAAATTACTTAGATCCCTTTTCGACAATCATCATTCTTTTTAATCAATTTTAAGATGAATTAGAAATTATTGATATACTTGTTATTCCAGAATTCAGTAGGGAAATGTACACGGTCAAAATAAAATCCATAATAATCAACAATTTTAAATTTGAACGTTCAAAATTGTGTGATTCCTTTAAATCGTTCAAAATGATAGAATATCTTTAAACCCATATTTTGAAGCTTTCAAATAAAAAGTATTTATTATTAAACTAATTTGAATTAAAAGCTTTCAAAATTGAATCAATTGAAATTCGAAGCTTTAAAAATTAGAAAAAATATACAAATGAGAAAAGTTTAAATCTAATACTACAAAAATTGAAAGTGGAAGCCACACAAAATAAGAGATTTTTTAAAAGTTGGTGATACTATCAGCATTTAAAACTGAAAATAGAAAAAATTCTATGCATTTACAATTTCACGATTTCGGTGAAAATAAAAAAAGCAGCTAAAATACACCATTGCTTCTTCAGAGTTTCCTGGTCCTGTTGCAACCAGGATTTTAAATTAGAGCGCTTCAAATTTATCCTAACACTTGACTGCTTCAAAATATAATTCTGATTCTATTATTGAATTTTATTCTTGTTCGCATGCAGAGCAAAAATCAAAGGTCATGAATTACAGCGGAAAAAAGTGGCATTTGATGACAATAATGATTGGTATTTAAATGCTAATGCCGGCCTCATTGATCAATTAGCCTTTGTTGCGACGCGACGAGGGTGGAGGTGCGAGGATGAGCACACTCACAAACGCATCAGTCGGTTTTCATCAAAGACTGTTCTCTGCATTGTCACGTGCCATGAGGCAGGAGTTGGTTAATGCTCCATGGCAAATGTGATCGCTGATCGGGATACGAAATGTAAAGGATAGAAAGCTGAATTTCTTCTCTTTGATCCCGGATGATCTCCCTAATTTGCATTTTCAATCATCCTAAATTACGATCAGGATCCGATGATGACATTTACTGTTGTACTATTCAATTTTATTTTTATTTTTATGAAACAATATTGGAAAAGTATATTGAACCTTTAGGGGTAAAGAAATCAAGTCTTTCCAGGTAGATTTTTCTGTACATCAAATCGGTTGGGTGCAATAAAGGTGTTTTTGCATTTTGAGACGTCACTTGTTTTTTTGTTGTTCTTATTTTAGTTATGTACAAAACAAATGAAAAATAAGTGGCTTCTAAAAATGCAAGAAAACTTTGATTGCACCCAACCTTTTAATTATACAAAATTCTAAAATTTGTTTATTGCAGTCTATAAACGAGAAATTTCTTTTATGGCTGTGCCTAGTGGTCCCGAAAAAATTGGGGGAGTTAGGAAAGGAGATGGACAAATTCAAAAAGAATTCCAGGTTTTCAAGATTTTCAAGGCCACTAGACACCCTGTATAAACTACCATTTTAATTGTAGGACAAACATTTTGCAAGGTGATTTTCTAGACATGCAACGTGTACCAGCATTACCCCAGTTTAGCGTAATTTGTATTTTTAGAATAAAATAGAAGCCATCGAGTTTGAAATGGCTTGAGGTTGTTTCGGGAAACATCTTGGACCAAATGCAACTACAAAGATCTGCGAGCAAAGCGAAATTTTTACGAGCTTCTTGAGAGCACTGAGAAAAGTTCATACGGGGTCGAAGGTAGGTACTGGGTACTGTAAAGCAGAATTTAGGGAGCCAGTCAGTGTTTGGTGTGTCAGTATATTTCAGAGGCGAGTGCAAAACTGATCTGCATTGCAGATCACGTGCTCGGCTACGTGCCTCACCCCGGCGCTGGCAGGAATAAAGGAGAAGACGTATGGAAATGTCGCCAGTTATTCCGAACCGTTTCCCTCGTTAGGGTTTATCGCGGTGGCCATAACGTATTCTCAAAGCATTCGCATCCAACTATTCGCCAATATTTGAAATTTGGACAAATGCTTACCTGGCAGGCTTGAAGTACTCACACAGGTAGTCAAACCTAGGGTCCGGTACTGGTACTCGACGTGCTTGAACAAAAAAGAAAATTATTTGGTTAGAGCAACTGATCAAAAACAAGGTCTAATTCATCCCATTTAATAAAAATTTGTCTGTCAAACGTACAAAATTCATGTTGAACTGATAGAACTAATGAAGCTTCCTGTATCCGTTAACATCTGGCTGGGCGAAGTTCTTTTAAATTTAACGTTACTGCTGTGCTTTGAAACCTGGGATATCCTACTTAAATCAATCGACTCAAAACTTTCAACTTTCAAGCTTTCTATTTTAGTAATTTTTTTCTTCTTGACCCTATTTTCCTTGATTAGAGTCACGAAAGGATTGATTTTATTCTTCATATTTTGAATAACAATCCGCAAAATTTTGGAACGTCCTTCCATGCGTTTAATGACACCTTCGTAAATAGCAACTTCGTTCAAGTTGCATGTTAAATTGTGAGTTTTTAAATAGGATCCTAAATATATTGCTGCTGTCGTAGATGCTGAAAGACCTATCAACTTAGGCCTCAAAATTCCAAGATAGTTTACTCCCTTGATGATCAAAGATGCTACAGTTTGTTCCAAAAAACCTAAATTCGGCAGATTTTTTACTTGCACTGGTGGTAAGGTCTTATGAAAATGAATTTCAACTTCGGAGTAGTCTGAACTTCGTGCCATGAATCTATCCCGACATTCTATTGTGCAGAAAAGGTATAAACGATCTTTAAATAGAAGAGCTATGTCCGGTTTTCCAGCTACCATTTTTCGATAAGGAAGACTGTCAACGTAAGTGACGAGACAATATCCACCGGATTTTAATCTCCTTGCCCAACAAGAGTGTTCAACATCGACTGCCTCTTTCAAAATTTGGGGGTAATCTCTTGGCATTTCTTTTTTCAGATTTTGAAGCGGATTATTACCGAAAATATCTACATGTTTTGAACAAACCCAGTAAAAGTGGTTTCTAAACTGAAAAACACCTTTACGATCCAAAGGAATAGAAGATGATTTCAAAACATCTTCCATATTAATACAGACTGGACAGAAGGTTTGGTACATACTTTCTCGTTTTCTAAATTCGTAAGGAGACACACACAAGTCTTCAAGATGATGAACCTTATCGTAATTAGCTTCACGAAAATATTTTTTAATAGCTGAAAATCGGGAACGTACTGCTTCGTCTGCGCGAGTCCAAACGCCCCATTTGCTTCTGGTTGCATCTATCTTGATAATATTTGCCGCAAATCCAGAGAGCCAATCGCGGAATAATTTTTCACCAAGTTTCCAGATTTCAAATTGATGTGTTAAAAACTCCGGAGAAAAAATGGATGGTTTTTTTATTTCCTGTGCGTCATATTCTAGACATTCTAGCGAGAATTCTATGTCTGCTTCTAAATCAATTACGATCATGGGTTTGATTCCTAGAAGAGTCAATTCTTCTGCTTCTGATTGACTAACTGGAAACCCATCAAGAATATAACCCAAAGATTCTGATTGTGGATCAAATGAATAGAGATCAACCGCTCGAGCCATTTGCTCATCAGGAACCACATTTCCTTCCTGAAGGTTTCTTTTTATCGAAAGTGATAAATCAGTCCAAGAAAATTTCTCCAAAGTGTGTCGTAGTGATTCCCCTCGAGTTATGATTTTTAAACCATAGGTTCTTGCAAACCTTTGTGCTAAAGTCGTTTTTCCACATTTTGGAGGACCTATAATTGATATTTGTATTGGTATCAAAGGTGAACAGGAATCCTGATTCAAATACTTCAACGGGTCTTGTTTGAAAGACTCAATAGCTTCTTTTCCAGAGAGGAAGTAAACATATTGACGGTGTAGTATAGGGAAAATCTGACCCTGAGCTTCCATTGGTAAGAACATGTGAAAGGGTACTTTTCTTTCATAGATTTGTACTGGACAGTTTCGACCGAAGGAACTCAAGAAATAATAACCAGAATTCAAAAGATTTTCAGCTGTTTCGATAGTGATTTCGTAAGTTCTTTCCAGAATTGAAGAATTTCTATGAAGGTACGGATCAAGAATTGTTAAAATATGACAAAAAAGATGCGCTGCCTCTTTTTCAGAATTAATCTCAACCCAAGGAATTGATTCCTTCTTCATTCGATCTCGAGCTTTTTGTAAATGTTGACTGCTACTTTCGTAGGCTTCTTTTATTTTTCTGGATATTCGTTCCCTGGCTACATCTTCATCTTCCCAGTCAGAAAAATGCTTTGGTTCTGAATTCATTTGAAGATATAGTTCTTCTAATTCTATTCTCTCTACTGCTTCTTGTGGAACAGAATGAAGGTTTTCAGAAGAAAATTTCTGTAATTCTAATTCTGCATCTTTTTCAGATAGTAAAATTTCTGATTCATTTTGAGAAACTAGAGAAGGAGGGGGATTATGAAGACCAACATCATCAGATTCAGAAAAGTCTTCTTCGAAGGAAGCTTTGTGGCTTCTTCTTTCTCTTAATCTCTTTTTTATCCAATTTTCTTTTATGCGGTTGAACTCCATAAGTTCTTTTTCAAATCTGATTTGTTCTTTTAGTTTATTCTGATCTTCCTTGGCTTTCCAGGAATCTAGTAAAGATAGAAGTAGTCTCTCCTCAGCTAACTCCAAACTGCACCGGAGTTCGATTATCATTTCTGGAACTGCATACTTTGTCAACATTGTTTCTACATCTTCAGTGCAATTTGGAAACGAATCAAAGATGATACCATGTTCTTCAAAAGGAGGTTTGAAGTACTTGAATAAGGTTTCCTTTAGAATTGAATCAGGCAGATTTCCACCATTTTTTATGTAATTTCTAACAACGGATTGTGTGAAATCTTTATCAATCACAAATCTCTGATGATCAGATTTTAGATCGCCAAGCTTTTGATCACCAGTTTCGTTGTTATCAGCTGACTCTAAATCTTCTAAACTATTTAGATCACCTTCAGGAATCTCCGTATTTTTAATATTAAACGAATCTTCATGTTTCCAACCCACCACTCCAATGCCTAACTCTATCATATAATCATCGATTTTTTCAAAGAAGTCTATATGTGCCAAACCACATTCTTTAGAAATCGCCCTTGCCATTGTGCTTTTACCACTTCCGGGAGGTCCAACAATACAAAGTCTAATTGGAGGAATTTTGATAAGGGGTTCTTTCCAAGGAAGAGAAAAGTCATTTGAATTTTGAACAAATTCGTCACGAGCCTTTTCGCTTGAGAGAAGATAAATTGCGTTTCCGAAAAGGGTACTTAAATTTTCTTTTCCTTTCCACAAAACTCCGTGGCGCATTAAAGCTACTGGACAGTAGATGCTAGTGTCTCCTAATCGACGATTGTCTGTTGGAACTTCTTTAAATTTTACAGATTCTTCATCCTCTTCTTCCATCTCATAATCCTCTTCCTCTTCTTCCTCCTCTAAATTTTCAGGTTCCTTTAACGTAGAATCTCCAAGATCCCAAATTTCCTCCTCCCTTTCCTCGTCACTCATTTTACTAACAACCAACTGGAACTCCTTATAAAGATATTTAGAAACAGATTCCAATACATCAGTTTTCAAATTACATAAGAAAGCTTCCTTTCCCAATTCTCTCAACTTGTTTTGAAAAATTTGCAAATTCTTTTCAAATTCTTTAATAGATTTGATATATTCGGGTAAGGTCCTCAATTTAGAAGTTTTAGTATAATTACCTGTATTCTCTTCATTCCCTTTACTGAAATAGTTTAACCCAGGTTCAATATTTGCTATTCTATGTTCACCAATATCTACAATATCATATTCTTGATAATCTACTTGACAGTCATTTATCCGACGCCAGTTCTTAATTAAATGATCGTATGGTGCCTCTTCAAATAAAATGATCACATCATCGATTTCTAAACCAGATTCAATAATTCCGAACCAAATTACCGGATCCAAGTACATGTTATCAAGAATCCAACCACTATACCCTCCGATTTCAATATTGCGGATGATCATTTTCACTTTATCTTCAGGAGAAATATTGATTGGTTTGTTTCTCAAGAATTTTAGCCTATCTTCTAACATTATTATAACTTCTGGATCATGCTCCGTTAGTTCTGGAACAGGTTGCTCCTCAATTTTTAGATAATCTGGAGCGTAAGTTTCAATCACAGATTCGTCTTCGCTGAAAATGTCCAGATTTTCATCATCATCAGGAAGCTGGATATCATATTTCAGAAGAGTTTGTCGTATGTTTTCAATTTCCTCAGAGTTATTTCGAGAATTCTTCAAAATTTCTAGACCAACTAAGATCTCTTTTACTTTCAAAGTCCATGTTTTTAATTCGACAAGTCTTTTTGTCTCCCTTAACTCTCGTTCTTTTTCAAGAATCTCAGTTGCATCCTTGATTACGCTGTCAAGATTTTGACGCATCGCAGTTGCAATTCTCTCCTGAATTCGTTCCTCGATCAATTCATCCTCTAGTCTATGAATATCAATTACTGTTCCTTCTAAATATATCCCTAATTTGTTACTCAAGTCAGTTTTGCCAGACAAACGAGGACCAATTACTGCGATTTTGCAACTTGGTCTAGGGTTTGGAGGTAGAAGATATGTTCTTGGATTTTCGATAAAAAAATCTTCTGCTTCTTGCGATGATAAAAAATAAAGACAATTCATAAAACGAATTACATGTTTGAAATCTCCCACGACTTTTCGACCTTTGGCGAGTTCAACTGGACAATAGAACTTCCAATTCGATAATCTCCATCGAAATCTGGGAGAGACTGTACCTCTCCTAGATAATTCATAAAAAATTTCTTCCTTTGTTTTTCCTTCGAAATTTTGATTAGGATCTACCGTTAATTCTTCTCCATAAATGTCTTCTTCGTTAATTTCGAAACTCGCCGATTCTGATAATTTCTTTGGAACTATAACCCTCGGTAGCGGCAAAATTCTTAATTTTAAACTAACTATCCGAAACATCATCTCTGGTGAAGTTCTTCCATCGACTCGTATAACATTCTGAGGGTTATGTTTGAGAATTATTTTATCAATAGCAGGAAGGGCATAACGTTGATAAATTTCGGTTTGAAAAATAATGTTGGGATTCATATCAACAATGCGTTTGATCAAATGTTTTTGAAAATTTTCCTTCATTGATTCTTCTTCTAAAATCTGCTTGTAAGCTTCTGCCATATCCAAATCATTATATTCATTAACACTGATTATTTCATGAATTTTATCAATAGAATTTCCACTATATGGGTCCCAAAAACATTGATTTCTCTTTTTAAGAAGATCAAGATCAGGGCATACTGCGTATATAATCATTTGTGGTTTAAGAGGCCAGATACTAAACATATCTTCTATTTGTCTCGGGATATCACACTCGTAACATTCACGAATTCTTTGGGTGGAATTAACTAAATCATCAAAAGAATCATGTGAAACTTTAGAACTTTTTTCTTCTTTACATTCAATAAAATCAAGAGAACTGATAGAAGGAAAATGTCTTGAAGAACTACAAGTTATGAATTTCTTTTTATTATTTAAATCTTGCGAAATATCAGAATGCTGAGGATAAGAAGAATAATCTAAATTGGGATTATTTGGAATCAATGGCAAACCTTCGATAACATATCCACGATGCATCACATCACGCTGATTTATTCTTTCCTCTATCAAATTTAATATAACTTCCTGGCCAATACTTTCACCGGATTTTAAAATATTCGCAATATACTGACCCTTCTCAGAATTTTTATCAATTTCTTCCTTCATTTGAATTTCTGGGGATACCAAAACACAATTCCAGGAGGTTGCTATCATTTTTGCCAACTTATTAGTATTTAATCCAGGTTTTCCGAAAATCGCAAAACAGACGGGCGGCGTTTGTAAATATTTATTCTTTGCTTCATGTTCAGAGTAGGGATCACGAGTTGTAAATGGATTTTCTGGTGGTGAGAAGTGAGGGTGTAAAATGTCATTTTCGAAAGAATTAGACATAAGGTTTTTTAATCCTTTAAGCCTAGTAATAGGATTTGTGTCTTCTATGAAGGGGTAATAAATATTTGCACTTGGATACCATTTGGAATGAGGAGGAGGCCAGGACTGTGCACCTTTTTTAGGATAACCTTTAATAGAAGGCAGAAAACTCCTTTTCGTGATGATTGAGGTATTTACAATAAAAAGTTCATCTTCTTTGGAAATAGGCTTCTTCGATTTTGATAGATTGTCGCACATATTTTAATAGTTTTACTGAATATAAATATTTATTGTTAATTATCATAACCTGAGAGTTGTTACGATTGACAGAAATGGTAACAAATGGTAATATATTTTGAAAACAATGAAACAGTAGTTTGGTTCACTTCGATCAGAAGAACATTTAAAAAGTTTCCAAGACATATTTTAGGTCTGAATTTAAATTCTATCTTTCTAAAATGCTTGTATAGAAGAAATTATTATACATTAAAATTGAGCAAATCCTTGATGTTATCTCTTATCTCCAGAATCTGAGAACTTATCTTGAAATAAACAAATAATCTAAAAGTCATTATTTAAATACTTATTTTCATTAGGATCGATGGTGCAGAAAGGGAAGTTTTCTGCAGCAGCTTGACTCTTCGTAAGCACGTTGAAGAAAGTTGACTTTCCGACATTTGGAATACCCACAATTCCAACTTTAAGGTTGGTTCCTACTCGACCAATTAGCGGCTTCCGTTCCGGTTCTTCTACCTTCTTAGGCGGCATTCTGAAAACATATTTAAAAAAGTATTTAATTTAGTAGCAAGAAAATGGAAACAATTCTTCTTTTAATTTGCTTCTAACTAACCAAAGAACCATCATCCTTGACAGGGTGTCTACTAAATTTCTCAAATCAAATCTCCTCTTACTAAAAGTACGAAAAAAACGCGTCTAAAAGAAGGTTTTCTTATGTGTGATTTTATTTATTGCGATACCTTATTATATTTAAACACAATAATATTTTTGAAATTTGTGGCGTTGAGTGAAAATAATTAAAATGTATAGTGAAACAAAGTCGAATTTCATAATAATTAATAATTGTTACATCTCTTTCATAATACCATTTATTTAGAGCTTAAACATTGTTCTTAACTGTTATAAAATTTTGGAAATGTTATAATTTCTGAATACTTTCTTTTTATCATGTTTATTACAATAGTAAACAGTAGAGATTAAAATTTATTTGTCTTGTCATCACGATTAATAAAAAATATCACATTTTTGAAAACATTAAATTGTGATTCGTGATTTGAATTTGTATTCCCGGTTAATTCCCGGTTTTATTTTAGTTCCCGGCTATTTTCTGGTTAGTAGACACCTTGCAGCTTAAGAACAAATTTCTGACTGACATATGGCGTCACCACTACTTCTAAAATGAAACTAATTATCATTTTAAAATCAGAACCTAGATTTAAACGCCTTCAATCACATCTAATTAACCAAAGAGTCATCGACGTGTTCTGTCAGATCACCATAAAATCTTCATTATCTTCATCATTCTAATTACCACAAAACATCAGAAACGCATAATCAGTTTTAAGATCAGGTCTTAGAGGGCGAGTAATAATGGTATGACTTGATGGTTTGTGTATCGAATTTGAGGTATCTTTACATCACAGATCTGGATCAGAATTTGCAGTCTTGAATCATCATCATCAGTCTGCTCTTCTGAATAAAGGCCGTGAATTGGTGGTTAGCTAATTGCAGATGGTATTTCGGCTGGCTTTCGTCCCCCGGCCGCTACTTTGTAACCGTGGCAGAAGGGACGGATAAGCCGCGTTCCTTTATCATTACAGCCAATTGACGGAATCGTTTCCGCGGCCCGTCGCGTTTAAGGCTGCACCGCTCGAGGGCGCGAAGAAAGACATAGACAGTGGCGACTGGGTGTACTTGTTTTCACGAACATTTACATACACACTGAACCTCAAGTCGGGGTGGTTTGTATGGATGGAAATGAAAATGATCCCCGTTCGTCGCCACGCCCTCATCCCTCCTACCCATGATGCTTAAGTCGTGTTCACCATGTTCACCATATAGGTAAAGTGCCTCCGGCTGCGTCCTCATCGTCTCGGTCCTCGACGATGACCACTCGTTCGCTCGAGTGCTCGCGGTGACTAATTATATTAATGCGAACCGCATCAAGCAATTGCTGTGTTTACCACGAGATTGCCGAGTAGTGGTACCAACCGCGCACGGCTGGAGCCGCCGCTTGTATCAAACGATGAAACCGTGCGGCGGCGACGACGGGTCCGGCTTCAAAGGAGAGAAGGACAATATCTGGTGGAGGAGGCTAAGGACAGCAGAAGGCAGAATATGGCGGTTTAGGACCCGATTACTGGGCACTACGACCGCGAATCACCGGCATCACGCCGAGAATCCGCAACTAAGCCCGAGGCCGCCAATCCGCCACCGGTTCAGCTTTCTTCTGGTTCTTCTCTTTTTCATTCATTCCACCTCCTCTTCGAGAGAGAACCCTGTCGCGTTTGCCTGCTTTAGCCCCAGCTATTTCTCGCCGACTTCTCGACCCTTAAACGATTCACAGTGAATCAGAGGAGCTCTTCGTTTTTCCGTGATCCAGAGAAAATTCGTAAATTACTGTAATGAAGGATGGATCATCAACGTCTACGAGGAACTACTCGTGAATGTGTAGCCGGATTCGAAATACAATGTCTGATGTGCCATGGCGCCATCGAGGCCTGCGAGGGAGAAGATAATGCGTACAAATGAGTGTATCGAATATGTAAATTCGCCGGGAATTGAAGACTATTTTCGAGGCTTTTCATTACGAGGGCTTTCTTGGAAACTTTCTTGTTAGGGTATGATTGAAGGTCATTCAAGCCGTTGGGAGGGGGGGGGGGGTGTATGGGGGATGCTAGCGAAGGGAATTATGATGGATGATGTAATGTGAGAATTTGGTTTAAAGTGTTTGAAATTGAATACTCCAAGAAAATGCCACCACCACTACCTAACGAAATGTCATCCCTCGAGTGTGTGTGGAATAGGGTGGTCCAAAAAACCGACTTTCGAATAGAGGGCATGCCACCTCCCCATTTTGTGAGGTTACCGGGAAAAAAATCCCTCCAAGTTTGAGCCAAATCGGTCGATATTAAGACGTGCCTGCAAGGGCCCTGAAAATCCCATAAGATTAACATGAGGAAATTTTGGTTTTCAGAAAAATGGGATTCAGGTTTCTGGGTTAAAACTTAGTTTGCGGGAGATATGAAGAATTTGTTGGGGAGTCTTCAATGAATCATTTCCACTAAATTACTTTGAATTTTGATGCCCCCCCCCCCCCCCTTAAGGAGCCACAAAAATGCCCGAAAAACTGAAATTAACAATTTTGCCCAAAATTGACACATAAATGCTCTGTGCTTCCCTTTTTTTGCCATTCAATATTTTTGTTCGTCAAGTGAAATGTTTTTAAGTATTTTTCAACTAATTAACAATTGTTTAAACAATTTATTTTTGTATAAATAATTTTTTTTTGCACTTACTCATTGAAAGGTAGATTCTTTATGTTTAATTGGACAATTGGTCATTTTTAGGAAGAATGATCTTTCTTTCAAGCATTTACTAATTGTTTAAACAATTAATTAGTATTTAATTGTAACTTTTTCTTAAAAAGAGGTAGAAAATTCTAGTTTTTTTTTTAATTTAGTTAGATTTGCCGCTTATTATTAAATATCTACGTCATTCAGATACTAGTACCTCATTTTGTAATTTATTCTTATTTGTTTAAATAAATTTTGTTTGTTCAATTTTTTTCGAAAATAAATGTTTGAAATTTCTGGTTTTTCTGCAATTAATGCGGTAATTTGCAATTGTAGAGAGCAAATTTTTTCGTTAAAACCATTATCGTATTGTTTAATCAATTTATTAATTATTGATGTTACATTTTGATGAAAATTTTCATTCAGAAATCTGATTTTTTTTCTCAATTCAGTTAAGTATATCGCTTATCGATAAATATTTAAACATTAAACAAATGCTTTAAATAACTAATATTTGTTCATAAAATGTTTCACATTGATCATGAAAACTTTATTTTTTTAGTAAGATTTCTTTATATAAAAATTACATTCAATTTTGTCGTTCTGAAATGATTTCTATTATTTTTTCCTTTAAATCACCCTCGCAGACATACTCATTTGTCCTCTGAAAGCTCAAAGTAAGTTTTTTTTCATTTATGTATGTTGATTCCGCAGGTTAGTTGATAGTATTCTCAAAGGAATTAAAAACTTCTGTATTTCTTAAACGTTACTGAAAATTAAAGCAAAAATTATTATTTTAATAAGGAGTTTAAATACACAAAATGTAGAAATAAAACAAAATAATTTGCATATTATAACATATATATTTTGTCTCCATGATACAACGTCGCCTTGATAATTTCATTATTGCATGTCTTCAGTGAAGACATGCAATAATTAATGGTATCAAGGCGACGTTGTATTATAGAGACAAAAAAAAAAAAATATATATATATATATATATATATTTTAATATGCAAATTATTTGTGTTTAGTTCTACATTTTGTGTATTTATAAACTCCTTATTAAAAATATAATTTTTGCTTTAATTTCCAGTAACGTTGAAGAAATACAAAGATTTCTAATTCCTTTGAGAATACTATCAACTAATCTGCGGGATCAACATAAACGAAAAAAAAACTTACTTTGAGCTTTCAGAGGACCAATGAGCATGTCTGCGAGGTTGATTTAAAGGAAAAAATTACAGAATTATTAAAGAACGACAAAATTGAATGTAATTTTTATAAAATGAAGTTTTACTAAAAAAATAAACTTTTCATGACCAATGTAAAACATTTTATGAACAAATATTAGTTATTTAACGCATTTGTCTAACATTTAAATATTTAACGATAAGGGATATACTTAACTGAATTGAGAAGAACAATCAGATTTTGGAATAACAGTTTCCATCAAAATGTAACATCAATATTTAATAAATTGATTAAACAATACGATAATGGTTTAAACAAAAAATTTTGCTCTCAACAATGACAAATTACCGCATTAATTGCAGAAAAACAGAAATTTCAAACATTTATTTTCCAAAAAAATTATTTAAGCTTTTAAACAAACAACATTATGTACAAAAATAAGAATTTATTACAAATTGAGGTACTAGTATCTCAGTGACGTAGATATTTAATAATAAGCGGCATAGCTAACAAAATATTAACAAACTAGAGTTTTCCACCTCTTTTTAAGAAAAAGTCACAATTAAATAATAATTCATTGTTTAAACAATTGGTAAATGTTTGAAACAAAGACCAGTCTTCCTAACAATGACCAGCTTTTCGATTAAACATAAAAAATCTACCTTTCAATAAGTAAGTAGAAAAAACATTATTTAAACAAAAACAAATTGTTCAAACAATTGTTAATTAGTTGAAAAATACTTAAAACCATTTCACTTGCCAAACACAAATAATTTATGGCAAAAAAGGGGAAAACAGCAAATATGTGTCCATTTTGGGCAAAATTGTTAATTTCATTTTTTTGGGGCATTTTTGGGGCTACTCAAGTGGGGGGGGGGCATCAAAATTGAAAGTAATTTAGTGGAAATGATTTATTGGAGACTCCCCCACAAATTCTTAATATCTCCCGCAAGCTAAGTTTAAATCCAGAAACCTGAATCCCATTTTTCCGAAAACCAAAATTTCCCCATGTTAATCTTATGGGTTTTTCAGGGCCCTTGCGGTACATCTTAATATTAACCGATTTGGCTCAAACTTGGAGGGAATTTTTTTTTTGGCAACCTCACAAAATGAGGTGGCATGCCCTCTAATAAAAGAAAAAATTCAACAGGTATGATTTTGGACCACCCTAGTGTGGAATCCACCGAGATCCCATTCCAATTCAACCCCTAATATTTGAAAACAATCTGTAAAATAAACTAATTTAAAAACTCGAAATGTTACTGCTGGTAACAACGGCATTTGATGACAACAGAGCAAAAACAAAAGTATCTTCCCTCTAGGTAACGTGGAGCCTATCCCAATTTTTAGGGGTTAACAAAATTTGGTTTCCACATGGGTAGGAGGCCTGACACATTTCTGGTAGTCTTCTGGAATCAAACTCCGCTGCTATCAGCGAAAAAATTTCGAATGTTGAAATTATTGTATTTCTACTAAATTTTTTTAATGCTAGGGGTTAAAGTGGGGTGAGTTTCACATACGCTGGAGGGATGAAACATTTTTTTGGCTCTTCTCGCAACAAGTTTCCCCATTACCAGCAATACAATTTCTAGCTATTAAATATTTAAGTGTGTTTTTATTGAATTTTTTAAATATAAAGGGGTGAATTCATGTGGAGGAATGAAACTTTTTTTGAATTATTTTGGTATCGAATGTCGCAGCATTTTTAAAATGTTAGGGATAGTATACTAGCATTATTAGTGATTTTGGAGCATATACTTTAATATGCAAGAATAAATAATAAATTATTAGGTTAACCTATTGGTAAATAATTCTTAGATGGAATTTTGTACTTCTTTGGTATTAACTATTAATTATTTATTAATTATTGAAGACTGTTGACAGAAAAATATTTTTAAGCATTTAGTATGACAATTTAATTATAGGTTTCATATGTTAAAAATACAGTTAATGTAAAATTCATTTACTATTAAAATAAATATTTTTATATGGGTTTCGTGTAATCATTCTTCACTAATTGAAGAATAATTAATTGCTAATACCAAGGGAATTTAAAATTATATCTAAGAATTATTTAGAATCTAATTATATTCATTTTCACTAATTGGTATGTTCTAATTTGGAAAACACAACATAAATTTTATTTTTAAAAACATTCAAAAAATGATGAAAGGGTTAAAATTAAAAAGGTCTTGCGCAACAGAGTAGAATTTCATAATAATTAATAAATAATTATTATATCTCTTGAAGAATACCAGTGCTTCATAGCTTAAACATTCTTCTTAATTGTTATATAAACTTTGTGAAATGTTATAATTTCCTAACACTTTCTTTTATCATATTGATTACAATTTTAAACAGTAAAAATTTAAATTGATTTATCTTCGTTATCACGATTAATAGAAAATATTACATTTTCGAAAATTTTGAATGTGGTTCCCAGGTTTTCACAGTTTAATGTTAATTCCCGGCCACATGACATAGAGGAATTAAACATTTTTGAGTTCTTTTGTTATCAAATACTGCGAATATCGATAAAAATATTTTCGGTTTTGAAAGTTAGTGTTTGTTGAAGAATGTTTTAAATGTTAGGGGATAAAAACCTCTCACATTTTCCAGTTAGTGTATTTTTACTGAATTTTTGAAAAGTTAGCGTTTAAAATCTGCCCCAGCAGATTTTGGGATAACATTCACTGGACATATTAAACAATGTGACAAGAAAATCAGCCTTGCCATTTTTCGAAAATATATGTTTTTTTCGTAAACATACAATTGAACAATAAACAATGTAATAATTAAATTATTAAATAATGTGGTATGAATTCCAAAATACAATATTTTTAAAACATAGATCCTCTTCTAATTTAGGCAGAAACTAAGAAAACAGTAAACATATTTTAAATATATATACTTCTAGCTGTATTATACAAATTATGTTATCTCTACCTCTTTTATTTATAGATATATTATTAGTGTCTGTACCTCGGTCCGGGATTGATTATTCAGATATTTCAAAATCAAGCACAAACCTTATTTAGCATTAATCTTTATTCACAGCTACCCTGAAAAAGATATTAATTAAATAAATTTATATTATTGCAACTCCTAATGTACATTGATATTGAAACAGACGTATTTTCATCGTCTTGTTTTTATAATTAAATAAAGAGCGCGTCCTATCAAAAAAGGTCAAAAGCAAATTTTTAGAAATAATTTAGGCGAATAATTTTGTTATTAAACATTTTATTGTACCTTGTGTCGTTTTGCCAAAAATTTAATTTGTTTATTTTTAATCTTATTTTTCACGATTAAAATAAAAACTACGCATCCTATCAAAAAATGGTTCAAAGAAAATTTGTAAACATAATTTAGGCGACAATTTTTGTTAATTAAAATTTTATTGTACCTTGGGTCGTTTTTCTAACAGATTTTGTTTGTAAATTTTTACGATGAAACCAAAAACTACGAGTTGTATCAAAAAATAATTTATAAGAAATTTGTCAATATTTTTTGGTGAACAACTTTTGTCTATTCTTTTTTTTTCGTGTGTGGTTTTCAAAACTTTAAAATTTTTTTAAACGTTTTTTACGATTAAAACAAAAACTACGCGTCCTATCAAAAAATGATTTATAAAAAGTTTGGATCTTTTTTGAGAGAACAACTTTTGCCTGTTAATTTTTTTTCTTACCTTGTGTCGTTTTTCCACATTTTTTTAAATGTTATTTTTGACGATTAAAACAAAAACTACACGTCCTATAAAAAAATGATTAAGAAGAAATTTTTTGATCTTTTTCAGGTGAACAATTAGTCTTCACTCATATTTTTTCTTATCTTGCATAGTTTGACCGTAAACTGGAAGTTTTTTTTTTAATAACATTTTTCACACTTAAAACGAAAAATATGCATCATATAAAAAAAAATGATCTCGAGAAAATTTGTTCATCTTTTTGAGATCAACAATTTTTCTTCTAAATATATTTGTTCATATCTCGTATAGTTTTGTTGGAAAATGGAACTTTATATTTTTTGAAAAGCATTTTCGATGTATAAAACCAGAATCGTTGGTCAAAAATGGCTGGTTAACGAACACGTCCTTTTCTTTTAGGTCTTAAAAATGTGTATCAAAGCTCAATCAAATGTGATAATTTTTTCGAAAGTTATCGTGCCTACAAACCACCACTAGTAACACACTGGAAATCCCATTTAAGTGTGGTATCGGGTCTGGTCCTAAATGGCCTTCACTTCAATCGAACACAAAATTCGCTCGCTTCGAACGTAAACAGTCAGCGCCGTGTTTTTAACCAAAAAATATGAAATTTCTACCTATAAGATTAATATTCTATCAAAAATGTCGAATTTTCAACAAAATACATGAGTTTTCATGCATAGTTCAATTTTCAACTAACAAAAATACAATTATTTTTAATATATTTTTTTTATATTTATATATTTTTATATATTATATTTTTAAAATTTTATATTATATATTTATTTTTTACTTTTGTATATTCAAAAAATTATTTTTCATATAAAAAATACGAATTTTCAACTAAAAATTATGAACTTTTAATTCAAATGATAAATCTTCAACCAAAAAGAAATGAAATTTTACCCAATAGTTAAATTCTCAACAAAAAAGATAAATTTTTAACCTACAAGATTAATTTTCTACCAAAAAAGACGAGTTTTCAACAAAATACATGAATTTTCAACCAAAGAGTTGAATTTTCCACAACAGAAAAACAAATTTTCAACAAAATAGTTGAATCATCAACCAAAACAGATTAATTTTCATAGCAAGGTATAGACAATAAAACTGTTCCACTTTGGTTCGAAAACAACAATTTCCGACGAAAAACACCAACATAACCTAAATTTCTTCAAAATTGTAAGCTTTATTTTTGAAGTCACATCATTTTTTCTTTAAATAATTGATTTCCGGTGAAAATGTTAACATAACCTAAAATTGGTCACAATTTGTTATCCATCTTTGAAATCCAATTATTTTTTTAAGTACTAATTTCCGGTCTACAACGCTAACAAAACAAAAAATTGAGAATTAATGATTCTGAATGATAATCTGAAAAATCTTATGTTTTTTGTTCAAAATACCGATTTTCGGTGAAAAACGTTAACTTAACCTTAAATTTGTCCAAAATTCTAAAACTTTTTTGAAATCTATATTGACATTTTCGGTGAACAGTGAAAACCTACAATCGTACAAAAATGTTAAATCTTCTTTAAAACTGTTTACTAAAAATACCGATTCCCGGTGTACCTAAAACGCCAACGTAACCTAAAATTGGTAAAAAGTTCTAAATCTTCTTTGAAATTTCATTATTTCGATTTTCGCTAAGGATAACCTATTTTTTGTGAAAAACGTGAATATAACTTAAAACTGTTCAAACGTAGAAAATCTTGCTCGAACTATAATGATTTTTGTTTAAAAATGTCAATATCTGCTAAAAAAATGCGAATACAAAAAAAAACGTATATTGTAGTAATTTTTAATCTTTGAAACCTAATAATTTCTTGTTAATATTTTATAATACATTTATTATTTTTTTAATACTAATTTCCAGCGACAAGCACTATCATAAAACATGTATCAACATGTGTGTTACCCCCCCCCCCCCTAAAAATGGAAACTAAGAGTTAGTTTCAAACTAACTGCAACATTAAAAATATGCTAAGGGACAACATTTCTTGCAACCCCCCTCCCAAATTCTGGATCCGCCACTGCATATTTTTAATAATTCATTAGATAATTTGAAAGTTTTAATTAAACCGCGCAAGAGTATTAAAAGCACAAATTCTCAGTTCGCATAATAATGTTTTCTACGATTTTTCCTATTAAAAGGGATTATTGGTAGAATATACATTTTTAATTTCAAATTTAAGATATAAAACAACTACAAGTAATGAAAAGCCAATCAGGTTTTGAACAATGATTGCGAAATTTTCGAGAGATATCGTTACACCACTTTTTTTTGATAGGAAATATCTATAATTATGAAGTAAATCACAAAAATACATGAAAAAAAATACTAAACAATATTACATTCAAACAATATATAAATTATTACTAGATTAACTAAAAAAATGCCATTATTTAAGCATAAAGTAAAAGAAATTCAAATTACTCCACCGTCAGGTGCTGCCACGCAGCGTATTGAAATTGAAACAATATATAACCTAGTGAATGAATTGTACAACTTAACCTTACTCCAATGCAAGAATGTGTTCATTATTCTACACTTATATTATTTTGATTATTTTAATAATAAATTCGCAATTCCTATTAATTATCGAAACTTATGAAGTGCTCTTATTTTACCAGAAAAGAGGGAAAAACTATATCAACAATGAACACAGCTTTCGAACGTTTTGGAGCAAATAAAGCTGGCACTGAGATTTAGGACACTTCGTACACTTATATTATTAATAATTTATACAGTTTATTTTTTTAAATACCTGAGAGTTAAATCCTTGTTGAAGGAACCGATAATATAGCTGGAAAAAGTGTAAACTTGCACGCACAACGTGTCGAAGGTATTCGACGAGAAACAAGACAGTTCTGTGACGTCACGTCGCCGGTTACCATGTGCAAACAGGAAACTGAATTATCGACATTATGAACCGCGGGATATATAATCAGAAGTTTGAATTTTTAAAGTTTATCTTACCATTTTGAGTTGCTAAAAACAGTGCTTATGGACAAGTTTTAAATACATGTAGTTTCAATAATAATACATACCAGAATTGAATAATTAATCATATGAAGAAAGATACATGATAAAAAATTACTGTAAATATAATCACAATTTTTTATTTTTTACGATCATGTCAAAATATGCACTACCTATATCGTGAGTTTTATTATTGGTAAACCGCTGCTTCACATTGACAAAAATTAGTTTAGACAAATCGCTTTTTTTCATTTTTCTCGGAAACAACGAAAGGACTCAAAAGTGGCTTAAACTGCATAAAACTGATGTGATATCTTTTTTATAGGAGCAGAAACTTAAAAAAAAATCTAAAAACATATTAAGTTGGGGTTTTTCTGAAAATCTTCTTTTCATGTTTTCAAAATTTGATAGATAATGTAAAGAATACTTTTTTTTATTTTGTTCACAGATTTTGCTTATATCAGAAAGGTCATATCAATTCTGTTTAATTCTATGATGATTTCTGTCAATTAATGAATACGGTTAAATTTTGTTTCAAGAAACATCATTTCCATTTCATTTCATGAAATTCATCACCATTTCCATTACAATACACACCTTTTTACTTGGCTAATAGTTTTATAAGGACTTAACCATTTTAAAGTCGAAGAAAATTTGTGTTTAGAATCTAATTTGTGCCTTTTCCTTTGAAAGATGCAAAATATCACAAAAGAGCAACAGAGATTTTTTGTAGAACATGTGTGTAAAATTTTATCGGAACATTTTTTTTACCTTTCGTTATTTTTGAGAAAAATGCACAAATTTAATTTTTCCAAAATAATTTGTTTCAATGTGAAGCAGTGGCTTACCACACTCTAAATTTGAATCAGTCAAAAGTGACTGATTCACAGTCAATTTTGACTGATTCGAACAGTTCGGATTCGACGACTGACAAATCAGTCATTTTGACTGTTTCAAATCATTCATTTTAAATCAATGATGGAATCAGTCATTTTTATTGATTTAATCAGTCACTATGATTGAGTTAATCAGTCATTTTGATTGATTTAATCAGTCATTTTGAATAATTTAAACAGTAATTTTGATTAATATAATCAGTCACTTTGACTGTTAAAATCAGTCATTTTGATTGATTTATTCATTTTCATTGATTGAAATATTTAATATGGAGTGTTTGATATGGAGGAATTAAATGGAGGATATTAATTTAAATAATAATTGTATATATAAATATATTTATTAAGTCCACGCATACTTAACAACTATAAGGTTACAGTGTATCACATGTTATTCAGTAAAATATTCAGTGTTGTAACACAGTTTTCTATTTATAAAAAAAATAAGAATGTGTAAACGTGGGGCTTTCGTGAAAATCAACTTTCAATAATTTTGGAAAAACAGCTGTAATTTTTAATTTTTCAAATTTTTAAAAGTTTTTTGGCATCAATTCAAAGAGAAAGGATTTCCATGTCGAATAAAAAAAAAGAAAATCCCGAATACCTACTCTTGATCAAAAAATACTGCTTTTTACAAAAAACTTTCTGAAAGTTTTTGAGAATTTGCAGGTAATCTTCGAATGATCGTAAAAAATCCAAAAACATTTGTTGATTAAACTTCGAAATACGTGTTTCTCTATTTTGATCATAGAATGATCTAAATACCAAATCATTTTGACTTCCTAAGGTGGACCTCTCTGCCTAATTTGAAACAGAATTCCCTATAGTATATTATGGAAGATTATATTTCAATACTGCTTGCGAAAATTTTGAGTAGATATTATTTTGAAAAAAAGAATCCGAAAAGGCTTTGAAAAAAATCACGGCTACGACTACAATTTAAAAATTTGACAATCTTACCAAAATCTTATCAAAATCTAAAGAGATTATTGATAACATATGACTCAAAAATGCTGAATTGCTTTCTTGCAATATACCTAACACTTTTCTTGACAGTTTCTTTATTACAATTTTATTGATCCATTAAGATTAAGGAATTGTGCCGTTTATTTTGTCTACCCAAGAGATTCAAGATTGTACATTTTATATGAAGTAATATTCTTAAACGATGAAACATTTATGAAAATACAGAAATTTAAGAACAAACTAGACAACATTGGTCTTATTTGGTAAGAAAAATGAGATTAATTACGCATAACTAATTAACTATATAGAAGCTGAAGTAGCCACGATGTAGAGGGTTCGAATCCCTTTGCCCCAGGCTGATAAATTATACAATATACATACATGTTTGCAATTTTAATATAAATTTTATATACATTTGTATATTAAATCTAAAACCTAGGTATACGAAATCGCCATTAAGAGACTATGTTATTAAATTTCATATACCGCATATTGATCATTTATCAGAAAAGTCATATATTCGCACTTTACACAAATTAAAAACAATTTTGGCAGCAATTTTCAATTATAAATAATCAAACATAATATTTTCTCCTAGATAAGTATAAATTACACTGGTTTTTAAGAGAAAAGTTGAATTGAACAAATAATTAAGAAACCTAACCCCCCAGCACCTGTACTCACGTTAAAATTCTAACATTCACTTTAATTGTAAGTAGGAATTTAGTTGACGAATTTAAGGTTATTACTTTATTTTTTAATATTTGATAAGATCTGAAGGCATCAAAGAACAGTGCAGTCGGAAATATTATATATAATTTTCATTTGCTTTATAAATTTGTTGTATAAAACAAATGAAAATCATAAATAATTTCTTCCATAAAGAAATAATAATAATAAACTTTTCTGAAAAGTGTTAAAAGTGTGTAAAAAAGTATATTGAAAAGAATT
Organism: Andricus curvator; assembly: GCA_932195095.1. Classification (NCBI taxonomy): domain Eukaryota; kingdom Metazoa; phylum Arthropoda; class Insecta; order Hymenoptera; family Cynipidae; genus Andricus; species Andricus curvator. The sequence goes on along the minus strand of CAKNYM010052753.1, from coordinate 428,876 downwards.
TTCCAAATTTTTTTAATATTATATATACTAAAAATAAGAACATACAAATATATATATATATATATATATATATATATAAAAATTTATATACGAATTTTACCCTTTGTGATTTTTCGGAATGTTTACTTATTTTTACAATATATATATTTCAATTACATCTAGAAATATGAGTAAAAGTTTTTTAGAAATTATTAGAAGAATGGATTTTATTATCAAAGCACCCAGGCGGAAAAATTATATATAGTTTATGCATAGGGGAAAAAGTTATATATAATATTGCATACTATGCAAATAATTTTTCCGCCTGGGATTTTATAAACCAGGCTGCATCTATTAATACTTTCTTATTTGTTACAGTCTTCTGTGTAATTAAAAAAAATTAAATTAAATTATTCAATTAAATTGTTTAATTATTTAAATTACATTACATTAAATTGATTAATTTACGATTAACTGCTCATCTTGTTTTTTTTTAAATTAATTTAAATAAATATAATACCGCAAAACAAGTAGGAAAAATGATTACATATACAATTATACATTGAATCCACTCCTATTTGAGAAATTCTAAAAATACATCACTTTTGAGGCTTAACATTTTCTCTACAATCTAAATTAATATAAGAAGAATTATTTACGTGTAAGTAAATCAATTTTTTGTATCACATGCACGGAATGTTCACTTTTCGAGGCACGTATAGCGTGCGGTAAGTAACCAATTTCAATATACCGTGGTAAAAAGCAGTATTAAAAAGACATTTTCTAGCTGCTGCGCTTGCGCACTTTGAGCAAAATTATTTCTTCTAGCTGTTGCGCTTGCGCATTTCGAATCAGAATTACTTTTTAGGATTGCTGGAATCATAACCTCAATTAATTATGAGTTCACGCTTGACAGACTGATTGTGAGTAGTGAATAATGTTTGGACAAACTCTAGGTGATAAGTTACTATAAGTTACCATGAATTACCGATGAATTTCCATAAATTACTGAACATTTCCGGAATTTTTTTAAAACTTTTGGACACCTGAAATTGCTGGCAGTCTATCAATTTTCCATAAATTTCTGAAAATTTTTGGATACCTGAAATTGTCGGTAATTCATCAATTTTTCATAAATTTCCGGAAATTTTTGGATTTCCTCCAAAGAGATTTGGATACCTTAAATTGCTGGAAATTTCTCGTATTTTCTGATATTCGAAAATTTCCTGACATTTTCGGTAATTTTTGGTAATTTTACCATCAATTTCGAAAAATTTCCGGAAAATTTGTTTTTTATAGTTTCTCAAATCGAAAATTTCCTGAATTTGTTACAAAAAATATAGTGTGTAACAGGTGCTGAAAGTAGGCAGTTGTCACTCTTGTGATGTTTACAGTACTTGCCATCAGCTCATCTTCGGGTCGTTTACAGCTCGCATCCGACTTGCCTACAATTCCCCTTCGATTTGCTTCTGGCTCGTACAGCAAACTGCACACTTGTGTGGAACTGCCTACTTTCCGCACTTGTAGCACAGTATACTATTTTTTGCAACAAAATCAAAACTGCATTGTTTCTCTTCCAAGAATGTTTCTTCCAATAACTCATTACTTTTATTCTAACTCTATAGCTCTCTTTATGGAGATTTCGTTGTAGAATTTACTAACACCCTTTCTTGTATTTTTGTGTAATTTATTTACTTTTAAATAAATGTTCATACATTTTTTCAGGATCTCTGATAAGTACGGAAGGTGGAAAGAATCCATGCTATAAAGTTGATGGCTAGATAGATCTAATATAATAAGCAAAAATATAGTATTTATAGAATGTAAATAAAATTTCAAAATTTGATTTGATAAAATTGTCTACAAATCGGAATACGTATATCACCGCTGTACGTAATTACCTATTCATATCACTGTATAGTATTTTTATCAATAATATTTTCTCGGGCTACCTTTCACCTCCCCCTAACACTTTTACATAATAATAAAACTAAGACATATCACAATAGCGAAGCTATATTTTATACTATTATTTTATTATGAAGATAATGAACACAATGTTTATTTTTATGAGGATTGAATTATATTTCCATCAAATTAATATGGATTTTTTAAACTGAAAATCAGTGACTGTTAAAAAAGCGGAGTTAACATAATTCCGATTAGACCCTAGAAAATTTCCATCATATCGAGTGAAGAATGTTTTTTTGTCTTATAAAATTTATATATTAAACTGAAACTTCTGAGACGTTAGACTAACAAATCCAAATCGTGAGGTATGAAAATTTGTGGAGATTATTGATATGATTATTAATATTTCGGTGACAGTAATAACAACACAGAAAAAACAAGCACTTAATTTAAGTCGAAAATTGGAATTATTTTAAGGTGTAACAAAAAAGCATATGAAACCTGAAATTAAGACTTTGTTTTAATCATTCCTTGATTTTAATCGTTCCTTGAAAATCTAGCTTTACACTAAACGTATGAGTAGAAAACGCAGTTTTGACTTCGAAAAACAGTAAATAGACAGTTCACGAGTGACTTTTGAACTGAATACAATTCAAGATACACATACAATTCCGGCTGTGTTCGAGAATTTTAGAGATTTACGACAAAGCGTCACTTGAAACGCGGACTAGATCATAGAAACGGAGCAGAATATCAAGACCGCGTCGTGGTAACGAAGGCATTACATGTTATTTCAGGTTGCCTTCAACTTACTTTCCGAACTGTATATTGAAAGTTAGGTGCATAGTTAATTTTATTTCAGTCGAGAAGTGCTTATTTCTTATTTAAGATAAGTAAGTGCTTTATATTCAAGATCGTGTGTATACTTAAATTATGTTGCTTCCTTATTTCAAGTCAAATTTGAAATTTAGTCGGATATAACTTTGAGTATTCGTTTTTACTGTGAATGCTGTAAAAAAGTGCTGTTTCCTTTCCAAAAAAACCTTCGAGGTAAGAAAGCTCTGCGTTGCATACTTGCATATATCTTCTAATATCCACAGAAACAAACCTCTAACATCTAGATGACTGTCCTATAATTAAACATTAAATATGTTAACCCTAAATATCTAGATGTTAAGTGTGAACATCCATTTTCTCTGTGTATTTTTATATCGCGATAAGAAAGTGACAACAGTAAAAGCTAAAACGAGGACGTCACTGTGATCGGATGTAGAGACCGTATCGCTTACTTTTTCTTTTGGCTTGTATCGGCTTGTATACTACATATGTCCTGTATAGGATGACGAGAGGATATATTATGTTTATGAAGTGTTGCTGAGCATCATGACACTACAAGTTATATCGCAGCGAGCTGTCATTTCAATAAGCTACAAACATGATACCTCCCGCGATATATGAATATATTACCTACATTCAAATGTGGCGTTCCGTCACGCCCGTGTCAATTTATAACTTGCTGTTCATCATTTACATGAGGCCTTATGTATAATCGAAAATTCAATCATCCCAAATTAAATCAAATCAACGGTTGACTCGATATCTGTTTTATTCGTGGCAGTTCGGTCGTTAATGCGATACAAGAATTAGTAGAAAAAGAACATTTTTATAATTCTCAAATGTTTTAAATTTATGTGGATTAAATAATAAGATGCGTAGTGAATAATCTATAATTAGGCAAAATAAAATAATTTTCCAGTCGAGATTATCAGTAATAGAACTATTTTTTTTTCGGTTAAAACAGTGCTGCCAAATGAATTCCTGTACTTCAGTATGATTGCTTCTGTAGTAATATACATCGCTTAAATTTTTGGTAGTATTTAAAAGAAGTATCACTGTTAAAAATTTCCGCATAAAACTTCCTCTAAATGTATTGGAAGTTTATTTCCGAAATGTAGGGTAACGCTACAGTACATAATGTTGTAGTTTTCAAATGCAGCGGATCATGCAGCGATATAAACGCTACAATACATGTATTGGAATTCTCGACGGTGACTTCACGATTTACGACGCTTACAATACATGTATTGCCATTTCGGCATTCCAATACCGTGTTTGCAATTTTGCCTTACGCTTGTATTGTAGAAGTGTTGGAGAATTCCAAACATTTTTAACAGTAATAACAAGCGGCGCCACAAGATCGTTTTTGAAATCAAATGTTAAAAATAAAATAACAGCGGTTTATATGGATAATATCAGGGTCGTTGCCAAAAAACTGTGAAATTTATGTCTAGGTCGTTTTACCCATTTTAACGATTTAATAGATTTTTTTCAATCATACTATAGGATAAGGATATTTCACATCGTTGTGGTTTGTAGCAAACTTTCAAAATTTTAGTAGCTTTTGTTTAGAAGTGAGACATTAAAATGCTAGTAAAATTTCTACCTGGGTCACTAAATACAAATTCGCACATGAAATTTGATAAATTAATGACAAAAGAATTTTGTGAATGATTTATGCCTATACGAATCATTTATATTGAATTGAGGAATCTAAACATTATAAATAGAGATAAAATCAGAACAGAAGAAGAGAAGAAAATACAAAACGACTTTGAAGGAAGCAAGAAACTAATATTTAAACAGATGAAGTAATTACAAATTTAGAGTTTGTCAGCATGAGAAACAGCAAAGGTGAAATGCTATATGATACAGACAGGATAGTAGCCGCTTTAAAAGGCTCTTTTGAAGAATTATTAGGAGGTGAAGATATAGGGCAACAGAACTGCGACATAGTTCATAATGCATTAGAAAACACAATTGAAAAAGTCTGTGTCACTGAGGTTAGAGGTATAATTGAGAACTTAAAAAACGGCAAGGCAGCTGGTGTAGACAGTATTAGCGCTGAAATGCTTAAATACGGTGGCGAGTACATACCTCACATACTCACCTCAGCTTACTAAGTACCGTAGGTAAAATATACTCAAAAATACTTATTCGTAGGGTAATGAAAATTACAGAAGAAAAGATATGGGAAGTCCAAAGTGGATTTATGCCAGGAAGATCATGTACAGATCAGATATTTAACTTAAGTCAGATCACAGAAAAAAGCTTGAGAGTAGGAAAGAAAGCTTAAAGAGTACGGAGTCAATGGATGGCTCCTACCAGCAATAAAAACAATATACACAGGTAGTAAAGCGAGTGTAAGGGTAATTGGGAAACTGAGTCTAAGAGTGGCCCTCTTCGACGAAGAAGGTGTAGATCTCGAAACAGTGAAGGTACATAGGTTAGTTTTCGTAGATGACAAGATTGTTATCGCAGAATCAATCGAGGACTTGCAAAGAATGTTGAATAAACTTAATACAAGCATGAAGAACATGGGCCTCAAAATTAACGTAAATTCAACAAAAATCATGGTGTATGCGGAAAAAAACGAGCAAACAATGTGCAACATTGTCCTAAATGATGACAGATTAGAACAAGTTGACAAGTACGTATATCTGGGTCGCCTATTCACTAGCGACGGGAAAATAGATGGGGAGTTAGTTAGGTGCATAAATGAGGGTAAGAAGGTTATCGGTAGAGCAGGGTATATTCTCAGAAATAAAAACATATCAAAAAAAGCTAAAATGGCCATACATAATTCTATATTCGTACCGACTGTACTATACGGTAGCCAGAAATGAACATGTCAAGAAAAGGACGGGAGTAAAATTAACGCGATTGGCATGAAACCTATGCGCACGATATGCGGTATGCGATATGATATTCAAAACACTGATGGACAAAGTCCGAAATGAGATCATCCTCCAAGAATGTGGTGCAGGAAAGACACTATTTTACATATGGGAAAGAAATCAGTTAAGATGGTTCGGACATCTTGAAAGAATGAAAGATGAACGACTGACCAAACAAGTGTATAAAGCTAAAGTAAATGGCAGAATGCCCAGAGTTAGATCGCCGAAAGAATTGTTAGAATCTGTGAATGAGACATTAATCCGAAGAGACATAAGAAGCCACAGAAACACGAGAGCTTGCATGAAAAAATGCATGGACGTGAAGGAAGCTAGAGTAGTATGCCAGGACAGAAAAGTGTGGCGACAAATAGTTTGTAAACAGACTGACAATAGAGTGAATGACGCCTGAAACAAAGACCTTGGATACTAATGGGCCCAAGTGGGGAACCACACATAATAATTTTGTGAGGCTCTTCACTTGGGGTAATCACTAGAGAGATTGATCAACAACCTGGGTCGGAGCAGTGTTGCGGAACGAACGTGTCATTTAAATAAATAACATGAGAATTCTAGATCAATCTGAAATAATACCTTACATACCATACATACCTATCTACCTTATACCTATATACCCATCTACACACCACTATTTTCCATCCGAGCAAGTCACGCCTACCCCGAATTGGAATGGAATTATGTTCTAAAGTCTAACCCGGAAGTTTTCTTTCCACTCGGTGACACTCTTTTTAGGATATAATTCGAAAAAAATGGCTTTAATAATTCTGAAAAAAATAAAAAATCATCTTGCTCAACAAGAGTGATAAATATAAATTTCTATTAAATTCAAGTTCATGTTGCTAAATCCATGCCAGGGAATAGAAATAAGGTAATAATTATATGAAAGTTTCATGATTTATGCACAAAAATCTTTCATCAAATTTTCTTGAAAAACTTAAAAAAAAAAGAAATTTCAAATAAGGGTGTTGAAAATATTCCTGCAGTTTTTTTTGAACATTATTTTATTAAAATATCATTTTGAAAAACCTGCCCGGTGCGTGAGCACATTGTAATTTTTTATTTTAAAATATTTCTGGAAAATGGAATTTTCACATTTTTACTTATAAAAAATTAAATCTTATTAAAAAATGGTGTCACAAAAATGGTTAGATATTTTTGAGGTAATCAATTCTTCTTAACATGTTTTCGTACATATCTTGTACATTTTGACCGGAAAATGGAATTTTCAAAGATTCAATCACATTTTTCATGATTCAAACAAAAACTTTGCGTCTTTTCAAAAATAGCCTGAAAAAAATGATATTTTTGAGGTAAACAATTTGTTTTGTCAACAATTTTTCGTATCTTGCATAGCTTGACTGGAAAATGGATTTTTTATTTTTAATAACATGCTCATGCCTTCCATCATTAGAACGTTTTTGAGGGTGTATTTACCTAAAAAAATATATAATTAAATTGTTTGTGACACGATTTCTATATAAAATGAGAATAAAATTTAAAATTTGAATACACTACCAAATAGAGTGTGAAAAAAAATATTTTTCAGTATTTTTAATGATTTTTATTTCTACTCTAAATAGTTTTTAAATAATTTCGAAATTTGTTATTCCACTTGGCGACACAGCAGTAACTCTTTTATATATTATGCGTTGACTACATATATATTCAGATTTCACCTTCTGTCGTCTCGTTCAGACTGGAAAACTTAGTTGAAATTTAAGTCAAAATTGATCAGAGAATCGACTATTTGTTGAAAGTTATCAATAGAATCAGTCTCCTCCAATGTGTTTTAAAACGAACAATTATTTTTTCAAAAGAAAAGTACTCAACCTTAAATAAAAATTTAAGATATACAGTATATATTTATATTATTATTATTATGATTTATTTTTATTTAGTTCAGTATATTATTACATTTTCTGAATGGTTCCAAACCTCTTGCAATGCGTTTTTAGAAGAAAAAAACAGTTTCAAATTAACACAAATCCGTTTGTATTAACAAAAAACGCAGATAAACATCATTTTCTTTTAAAATTTATCCATAGAAATACGAATCTTGATGTCTGAAATTGGTAATTTTATTCTATTTTTGATGTGGAACATTTAAAAAAATACTTAAGTTTGTTTTTTGAAGTCACATTTAAAAAAGTCATAGTCCAAATTTCGCAACTTTTTGGCAATGAGCCATAAACCGCTAATTATTTTTTTTAGTTCTGCTAAGCTTCTGAGTGAGGTATTTCATTAAAAACAAACATTTTATTCAGATAAATAGATTGAGGGTACAGCTAATATTTTTAATTCAACCAAAGATCTGAGTGATTATTATTGATTTGTAGGGCTGGTCGATTTAGGACCCGTAGCACTGCGGTTAAAAACCCGTGGTAGGCCTACTATGCCTTTTATTTTAAAACCGCTGGGAAGCAGAGTTCTATACACGGGTCACCATCCCTGCTAAAGTATAATTTAAGTCCTTTATTATGAGTTTATATACCGCCAGACTACTCCACTTCTCTAGGTATGGGTATGTGAAAAGTTCTCTTTTACTGAGGTATAGGCTCAGAGAGTCACTGCATGAATTTCATCCCAACCAGTGATAACCCGCGGCTGTACTCGACTTTATTAGAATGACTCGCATTTGCCTGGACAGTTGGCCAGTGGAGAGGAAAGCTGCAGGAAACCACCTCCCGAGTCCAGCCGTTTTTTCGATAATCGAGTTCAAAGGCATTCGACCCTACTCATCGAATGCACACCATCTTCGGCGTCAAACCTCCTGCTCGACATTAGTTAAAACTAACTCGGCGTACGTCACAGATGGTCACCAACCCGAGTGCTATCCGCGCTCGAAATGGCTTGACATCTAAACTCTTTCCGAGTCGAGATTCACAGCGCAGCTAATTCCGTCACTATCTGAGTGATATATTTTACTAAAAAAATACCTTGTACGCATGACGCTGATAATATAATTTATTAACAGGACTTATTCAAATAAAATAATATTTTTTTCAAGAACAGGTTTCGGAAGCCTCTAAATATTTTCTTTTATTTCTACTGAAAATTGGGGGGTCATTTTAACACTAGAAGAAACTGCTTGTAGTCGTGATACACTGATGCACGCATCAAGAACTAAAGCCATTGAATTAAAGGTACCTTTTACAAAGAAACAAATCCCTTTTAAAAACAAATTTCTCACGTATAAAGAAAATATTATAAATATTTAAAAAATTACGCAAGTGGCATAAAAGATGTGGTAATCGTACAATAGGTGAAATTTGCATAAAATCACCGATGCGATGAATTGTGAGTGATCGAAAGCAGGAGATCAATTTGCCGGCGGATCGAGGGTAGAAGTGTCTGCAGATTCGCTCGTGGAAGGTGATTTTGAATTCAGCTCAGGACTCGCGTAGACGTAATGCGAACTGCGGAGAAAGTGTTTCGCTCTGCATTCGGGTCGCGATTATCTAATTTTAAATTATTTATGTGTGCGTATTCACACACATATTTCTATATAAATGAGAATGGAGTTGGCCGAACCCCATTCAGCTCCCAGTCCACAATAATTCGTTGGGATAATATTAAAATTGCCACGGAATGAAATAAAAAAGAAAAAGGAACTTTCACGTGAGAGAAGAATGTTTTGAGTGCGCAGCCTGGCGCCGCTAATTTTTAAATTTCTGGCAATAATATACACATTTTTTGTTGTACTTTTTTCAGTCAGTTTTAAGGTTCATAATCTGAATATTAATGCCAGTTTAAAAGAAATGGCTATTCTTAGGTAGCATTAAAGTATTATATAACTTTAACGAATTTAAAATTACAGTAGACGTAAAATTGAAAACTAAGGGGCCATTCAAAAACTAAGTCACGCTATTTTTAACACTTTTTCCACCCTTTCTCTTCTTCGTCACAGACTTTCACACAAAGTTTACACCTCCCAGGGTGATGTCACAAATACTAACACCCCCGCCCTTTTAAGTAAAAATGTCTTAGATTTCATTTAAAAACGCCTAAAATAAAACACAAAATATATGAACATAATATTTTAACAGACATCACAGTCCAAAATGCTATCAAAACAAGGATAATAGGGTGATTATTCACAAAAATAGGGGAATAATAGGGGAATGAATTCTTTTAAGTAAAATTAATGTATAGGCACTATATTGAATTCGATAGGAAACGCTTAAGATTTCAAGTCGAAATATATTGCATTTTCAACAAAATAGTCCTATTTTCAACCAAAAATGATTCATTTTCTGCGGAAAGAGATGAATTTTCAACGAAATAGTTGGATATTTAAGCTGAAAAGTCGAATATTTTAGAAAACAGTTGACTTTTAAAGTCAAGAAGATTTTCAAAAAGAAACAGAAATAATTTTAGATCAGACAGTTGCATTTACAATCAAATAGTTGAATTTTCCACCTACAAAGACAAGTTTTCAAACAAAAGGTCGAATTTTCAACAAAATAATTAAATTTTCAAAAAAAAATGGTTCAACTTGTAACCACCTAGATGAATTTTCGACCTACAAAGATTAATTATCAACCAAATGGTCGAATTTTTAAACAAAAAAGATTAAACTTCAACTAAATGCAGTTGCATTTTCAACTGACTATTTGAATTTTAAAGCCAAAAAGACAATTTTTCAAGAGACAGTTGCATTTTCAATTCAAAAGGACTGGTTTTTTTTATCCAAAAAGACGAATTGAATTTTCAACAAGATAGTTGAATTTTCGACCTACAAAGATGAATTTTGAACCAAATAGTAGCATTTTCAACCTACAAAACTGAATTTTTAATCAAACCGTTGAATTTTTAACCTACAAAGATGAATTATCAACGGAATGGTCGAATTTTTGAACAAAAAGATTAAACTTCAAACAAAAACGATTGAATTTTCAACCAAATAGATCAATTTTAAAGCCAAAAGACGACTTTTCTATCCAAAAAGACGAATTCTCAAAAAAGCAGTTAAATTTTTGACAAAGTAATTAAATTGGAAACAAAACAGTTTAATTTTTAACAAAAGAGTTGAATTTTCAACAAAATAATGAAATTTTCAACAAAATAGTTGAATTTTTAGCTAAAATGATGAATCTTCAAGAACAACAAAAAACGAATTTTTAACAAAGGATTTCAACCAGGTAGTTTAATTTTCAATCAAAAAAGAATAATTCTTGACGAAAAATATAAAAGTTTATATTTCAACCGAGCGAATATTTTAATTTTAAATAAAAAGCAGTCGAATTTAACTAAACAAATAAATGCTCTACGAACAATGTAACAGTTCATATTTCAACAAAAAGCTATTATTATTTTGAATCAAAATCAGGTAAATTCAACCAAAAAGACAAATATTCAACGAAATTCAACAAAAAGGCAAATTCTCTAGAAAACAATTGAATTTTCAATCAAATATAGTTGAATTTTAATCTAAACGCGATCAATTTTCATGAAAAAAGATGAATATAGAATAAAATACATCAATTTTAAACCAATAATGTAGTAGTTAAATTTTCAATTAAACAATTAATTTTTAACTAAAAAAGAACGAATTTTACACAAAATGATTGAATCTTCAAGCAATAAAATGAATATTGAACAAAGAGGTTCAACTTTCAAAAAAGTAGTTGAATTTTCAACTAAAAAAGATGAATTCTCAATGAAAAATTCAATAGTTGAGTTTCAACCAAAAACAACCATATTTCAAAAAAAAAGGAATAAGTAAATTTCCATTTCAAAAAATTATTTTTTAACAAAAAAACAAAACAAATGAATTTTCAACAAAATAGTTCAATCTTCTTCGACGAAATAGTAGCACATATTTTTAACCAAAAGAGATGAAATCTGAACCAAAAATATAATATATAGTAGACAGTAGAGTCTACTGTATACTATATAAGAAGAACTATATAAGATTTAATAGTAAGAATTAACTTTCAATGAGAAATAGTGGGATTTTCCTATTGGGTTCTATTAATTCAGTTCTAATTTAAGCAAGAAAAAACAGGGGAAAAAGAGGAATTATTCAAGAAATGTAAAAAGGGGGGAATAGGGGAAAGAGTGTAAAGTCAGGATTTAGATGCTTTACATGTAAAGTAAAATCACTAATTTTTATTTTTTCAACCATTGAAAAAATTGATATTCACACTTATATTTTTCATGCATGACGTTACATCTTACGTTAACCCCTCCCCCTACGTCACAAATCGTAACAAACCCTCCCCTTCCTCCACTGGAAGTGTTTCGTAGTTTTTGAACGGCCCCTAAGGAATGTAAGATTTAAAGAATAAAATAATATTCAATTTTAAGTTGAACATAAAGAAGAAAATTACATTAGAAAGGATGTTTATAGTCTCGTAGAATTAAGATAAAGAATGAAGAAAGAAATGCAGAAGGGGGGGGGGGGGGGTAATTACTTTGAGAGAGCACACGCAGTATTCTTACATACCTACCTTTTCTCGCTCACGCATGAAAAGGTGGAAAACAAGGGCTGAAATATTTTTCTCATACAGATGATAGGCGAATGGGAAATAAAAGTATGCGAAACGGTGGTCGAGTTCTTTCGAGAGCGGGATGAGTGGAGGGTGTCGTAAAATATTCGCTTTATGGGCAATTGTTATTTTATTGGGTGTTTTCTTGACCGCTTATAAAGGCACTGACTTTAACTACGCAGATAAGGACTTTATGGAACCTGGCGCCTGGCTAATTATTATTAACCTGATACTTCGTCCGTGTTATGCACCAACTCTGTCTCTCTATGGCCATAAAATAAATTAAAGAACAAGTTCATTTGTAATTTTAGAATTTTCTTAGATTGTCTCTCACTGTCAAGATTATTATACTTTTCACTTTTAATTTACTTTCTCAACTATTTCAACTTAAATGTCTGCCATAAACTACGGAATTTATTTTCGAAGTCTCTTCGTAAAGAATGAAATTTTATATAAATCAATTTGTTTTTTTTTTTTCGAAATCGTTTAAATTAAGCGATGCCATTTGGAAAATCATTGATATTTATAAAAATTGTTGAATTTTGAAATAAATTTTTAATTACAAATCTTGAAAAATCGAACAAAGTTTTAAATTGTTCTGGGCCTTGCTCAACATAAAAAAAAAATCACATGAGACAGAAAAAATTGCACAATATTTCATAATACACATTTGTGAAAAACAGTTTGATAAATATGTAAAGACCATTGGCGAAATATCGCAGAAAATTACTAGGTAGACCTGAAATGAACATAAGTGGCTCAGCTCTTTAGCCATCAGTTTCTAAATTGCCTCTCAGTATGTTTATTAGCCTCGTAAAAAAAGATTAAATTTTAGAAAAAATATTCACCACTGTCAAAATTCTGCAAGTGAATTTTTGAAAATATTTCTTATTCGTAGGAATTTTACGCATCTTATAATGAACCAAACATGAATCTATTCAGTGTTTGATTTCTATTTATTTCTGAAATGCTTTCTTTTTGCTTCCTCATACAGGGAGGTTTGTAATGACCTAAATTTTCAAATATACTTTTTTGACATATTTTGATATAATTCGACCCCAGGAGCTCGAAAATAAAGTTTTTTAAAAATGTCCGTGTGTGTATGTGTGTAACTTTTTTCTGTTCACCATATCTCGAAAAGTAAAAGAGCTATGATCATGAAATTTGATTGAAGTGTAGCTCGGATTGATATCCAGGTCTGATAGGATTTTGAGCTAGATCGACCATTCAGAAATAGGTTTTTCTTGTGTTTAGAGATTTAAAAAGAAAAATTTTACCTTGTTTATATAAGAAAAACTTTTTTGATATTCAAAATACAACACGATATCTAGCTTATTTGTTCGCGTCTCTGAAACGCATCGGTCGACCTACTGTTGAAACTTTTACGACCCACCTGTACCGATTTATGAAGTTTCAAAAAATGATTTATTCTGTTTATATGAGAAAAAATTGTTCGATAATCAAAATACGACAATATTACATGTATAGTATTTATGCGCGTTCTTGAGACGCATCGATTGACCTATTGATGAACTTTTCATAACCCACCAGTACCGATTTATGAAGTTTCAAAGAATGGTTTATTCTGTTTATATAATAAAAACTTTTTTGATATTCAAAACACGACAATATTACATGTAAAGTATTTGTTCGCGTCTCCTTGAGACGCATCGATTGAACTATTGATGATCTTTTCATAACCCACCAGTACCGATTTATGAAGCTTCAAAAAAATGGTTTATTCTGTTTATATAATAAAAACTTTTTTGATATTCAAAACACGACAACTTTACATGTAAAGTATTTGTTCGCGTCCTTGAGACGTATCGATTGACCTATTGATGAACTTTTCATAACCCACCAGTACCTGGGGTGGAATTATATCGAAATATGTCAAAAAAGTAGATTTGAATATTTAGGTCATTACAAACCTCCCTCTATGAGGAAACAAAACATACAAACATAATATTTTGAGACTTTAAAGCCTAAAATGCTAGCTCTCAAAACAGGGGAAATAGAGTGATTTTTACAAAAATAAGTGAATGATAGGGAAATGAATTCTTTTGAATAAAATTAATATACATATAGCACTATATTGCATTCAATATGGAACACATTTTCAACAAAATAGTTGAATTTTCAACAACCAGAAGGGATAAATTTTCAACAAAATATTTACGTTTTTAAGCTAAAAAGTTAACTGTTTTAAAAAACTATTGACTTTGAAACACGAAAAGGTTAATTTTTAACCAAGCAATATAATTTTTCAACTACATAGTGTAATTTTCAGCAAACAAACCAATTAGATTAAGACATTTGCATTTGCAGCCAAATAGTTAAACTTTCAACCTAAGAGTCAAATTTTAGAACATAAAACATTAAACTTCACCAAAAACAGTTGCATTTTTAATGAAATAGTTTAATTTGAAGCCAAAAATAAGAATTTTTTAGAAGATAGTTTAATTTTTTAATCCAAAAGGACGAATTTTTTATCCGAAAAGACAAAATTTCAACAAAATAAGTAAATTTTCAACAGAACAATTGAATTTTTAACAAAATAATGCATTTTTCAACCAAACAGTCGAATTTTCGAATAAAAAATAATAAAACTCTACCACAAATAGTTGTATTTTTAACAAAATAGTTGAATCTTCAAGCTAAATACAAAATTTGGAGAACAATGGATTTTTGTACCAAAAAAATATAAATTTTCAATTCAGAGGGACGAATTTTCTATCCAAAAAGATGAATGCTCAACAAAACAGTTAAGTTTTCGAATTCGAATTCTAGAATAAAAAAGATTAAACTTGAAGTAGAAATAGTTGTAATTTTAATGCAATATTTGAATCTTCAAGCTAACTACGAATTTTTTTAAGGCAGTTGAATTTTGTACCGAAAAATTTAAATTTGTAATGCACAGGGACAAATTTTCTAAAGAAAAAGACGAATGTTCAACAAAACAGTTACATTCTCGACCAAAAAAGATGATATTTTAACAAAATATAGATTAATTCTCAACAATAAAATATAATAGTTGATATTTCAACCAAAAAAATATTAAAATTCTTTTTAATAAAAAAAAGTCGAAGCTATCCAAAGAACATAAATTCTGAACGGAAAATTTAATTGTTAATTTTTAACCAAATATTTGAATTTTAATCTAAAAATGGATTATTTTCAACGGAAAATGAAATGGTTGAATTTTCAGTTCAAAAAATTGATTTTTTCTTTAAAAGACCAATTTACAATATAATATACATGCATTTTTAAACAAATAGCTGAATTCTCAACTAAAAAAATTTCCAACCAAAAATTGAATAGTTAAATTTGTAGTCCAAAAACTTTATTTCCAACGAAAAAATAAACGAATTTTCAACAAAATAGTTAAATTTGCTACCAAAGAGATCGATCTTCAACTAATAAAATTAAATCTTAACAAAGTATTTCAAACTTTCCACCCAGTAGTTGAATTTATAACTCAAGAAGATTAATTTCCTACCAAGAAAGACTATGCTTTACTTGTGAAATAAAATCATTAATTTTCATTTTTTCAAGAATTCCAAAAAAATGTGTATTCACATTTATATTTTACATGTGTGATTTCACATTCTGGGTAACCCCCTCCCCCTTCGTCAAAAATCGACACAAAACCTGTTACCCCCGCCGCTGGCAGTGTGACGTAATTTTTATACGACCTTCTATTGTTTTTTTTGCATACGTGTGGTCAAATCGCAAATTAGTAAGGGAATATACGTGAATTCGGTGAATGCCTAATGTGGCTAAATAATGCCTATACTTCGCTACCCCTAATATCCTTTTGATCGAATGATCGCCATAGTCAGTTAACCGAAACCAGTGACGTCAGTGGGATTGCGGTCTCCAAAATTACACTATCTTTATGACTCGAGGAAAGTAGTATGTGTTTGTGTGTGTTCACTGTGTATACGCATTTGGAATATTTTACCCAACTCCTGCGACGAAATATAATGGATTTCTGATTATATGCTTTAAAAGTACCAAGATTGGTATACGAAGCGTAATAAAATAATTGAGATAACCACATGGTGCGAGGAGGAATCGCGTGCCATTAGTTAAATAGTTATGGAAACAGATTGATCATTTATATATGTATGAATATTCCCAATTTTCTACATTTCCTAGCGTATGTTTGACCGAAATTCATTTGATCTGACAATAATTTCCCGTAATTACTATTTTTCCGAATTACCGCTTGACATATAATCTTTATTTGTTTAAATGACCATTTGCCATAATTATCATATCACGCAATTTATATATACAATTAAGCCATTTCCCTTACGAGGTAAGCGTGACTCACTCGGTGAGGAAGGGAGTAATGTGGGGAGAGGTATAGATTTTTAGATTGATCTAGAATTCCCGTGTTACTCATTTAAATAACACGTTCGTTCCGCAACACTTCTCCGACCCAGGTTGTTGATCAATCTCTCTAGCGATCACCCCAAGTGAAGAGCCTCAAAAAGCCATTGTGAAGCTTCCTACTCTGGCCCCAAGCGCGGATATACAATGTTGGCGAAACCGGCGATCTCCCCCCCCCCCCCCAGGATTTTCGGACTTACCTTCACTTTTTTATTTTTCGCTGAGAAATGAAGAAAAGCTATAAAAAGTATGCAATTTCCTGATGGTAAAAATAATTTAAAATAGGTAATTAATATTTGACAACTGACAACTTCTCTGGTTCCGCGCCTTTCGGGCCCATTAGTATCCAAGGTCTTATGTTTTAGGCGTCATTCACTATACAGACACTCTTTTTATAAACTAATATTTTGTCGGCACACTTTTCTGTCCTGGCATACCTCTCTAGCTTCCTTCACGTTCATGCATTTTCTCATACAAGCTCTTGTGTTTCTATAGCTTCTTATGTCTCTTCGAATTGGGATGTCATTTGCACATTCTAATCATTCTTTCCACGGTCTGCCTCTAGGCACACTGCCATTTACTTAACCTCGATACACTTGTTTCGTTAATCGTTTATCGTTCATTCTCTCAACATGCCCAAACCATCTTAAAGAATTTCTTTCACATATATGAAGTAGTGTCTCCTGTACACCACATTCTTTGAGGATCATCTCATTACTTATTTTTTCCATCAGTGTTTTGCGCATGTCACGAACAGAAATTTCATGTTGATCGCGTTAATTTTACTCTTATCCTTTTCCTGATAGGTCCAGAGCCGGAATAAGGCATCTCGGGGCCCTGGGCTGTACATTTTTTTCGGGGCCCTCTGAGAAAAATCTCTGGTACAATGGCTACAATAAAATAAATTATGAACAAATGAAGTTCATGAAAATAATTAAATAAACTTTTAGTTTTTCCTCGATTTTCAACAATGATATTTATTATTGCACTCAAAACTAATAATATGTGACCGTCCGCGAAGAAAGGGACCTAACGCGCGGTAGCTTCATTTTACAGGAGGAGCGATTGAAGAGGCGAACCAATACATGAACTCCATAAGAGGACCCCACTTTCCATTTTTATAACAAACGGGATTTTCCAGATATGTAAATAATATTTTTTGTTATGAAAGAGCAAATAAAAAAAATAGATTGGTGTCAAAAACTAAAATTAGATTTTTTCCGCATTAGGTCCTTTTCTTCGCGGACGATAACATATGTGTATTACACATTCATACATCTAAGAAACACATTCTTTCGCGCTTTTGCGTTTGCGAATTTCTTTATTAGATCTTCAAAAGATGACTTTAGATGATCTTTCTCGATTGCCAATAAACTGAGACCAGTTAATCTTTTAGCATCCATAGTTGAACGAAGTTCTGATTTTACCCTAGCTGAAGTTGAGAAAGATTTTCCAGCTTCACAATTTGTGATCGGAATGGTTAAGAAGAGCCCAAAAACAATATATACATTCGGGAAAATTGACGCTATATCTGAATCTGATTGTTCCAGTTCAGTGGTTAAGGTAACTTCCAAATCTTCAGCGTAAAAATCTACAAGTGTAGAGGCACTTTTTTTATATCTTCTACATCTTTAATCTTATCTTTAATCATCTACAGTTTCATCATTACAGATTTGTACATTCGTGATTATCCCTGATTCCTCATTGTCTGATCTTTTAAATCCTCTTACGCATTTTAGTATCATTTTATTATTTGATGTTTATTAAATTATTTTACAATAAATTTAATTAACAATTTCCGAGACAATTTCATATATAATTGTTGCTTTTTAGATAAAACCCCTTTTATAATTTGTATGTTCATCTGTGTGTATGCATGAGCGACACAACGACTATTTACCACGTTTATGCAGTTATTCTCATCTACACAGTTTCTGACCTGAGAAGGACCCTTTTAGCCTGTAAGCGTTGCACTCCTTGCTTTGAGCGGCAGTCGTGACCGTCGCGTCAATCGAGCAGTAGCACTCTTGATGTATTGAACCTTAATGTTGTTTTTCTTAATAAATACAGTTTCTGCTAAACATAGTTTATTCTTTTATTATAATAAACTTTTCTAATAGGTTATGGGCCCAGAAACGGTTACACCCGCGTATTAAAAAAAAAAAAACTAAAACAAAGCTAGTGACAAAGTGAGTGATTGACAGATCAGTGTATTGTGCGTTTTGTGTATTGAGTGAGTGCAGCGATTTTCTGAATCATGGCTGAATCAAAGGAGATCATGGATCTGACCAAGCTGGACGGAACCAACTTTCCGTTGTGGAAGTTTGAGATAACCTTGACGATTGAGTCAAAGGATCTTACTGGATACATAGATGGAACAGCACAGGAACCGGATAAAACGGAGAAACTTAAGGATTGGCAGAAATGGAAGAAGGAATCTTCCCAAACTTCAGTGATCCTGTTGAATTCGGTAATGAAGAATATACGTCAGAATCTGATTAACTGCACGACTCCGGCTCACATATGGAAAAAGCTCCATGATTTATATGCAGAATGCAACAAGGACGCGGTGATGAGTGCGTGGTCACAATTTTATGCATTTAAAATAAAAGATGGTGAGTCCATCGCGTTGCAAATTGAGCAACTTGAAAGCATCATCAGAAGGCTTACAGACGCCGAAGAAAAGCCAACTGATAAAAGCGTTATATGCAAATTATTGTGCAGCTTGCCACCCAGATTTTCCACGTTCAGAATGGCGTGGGAAAGCACTCCGAAAGATGAGCAGAAGAAGGACAATCTAATAGCAAGATTGCTCCGTGAAGACAAGCGTCTCATCGAAACAGAAGAAAGCATGCCCTCGCTCGCGCTTCAGGTAAATGCAACGAAACCTACAAGTGAAAAGGACGCTAAATCACGCAAGATTTACATAGCCAGTCTGAAAAAGAAAACAAAGTGCAAAGGATGTGGCCAAAAAGGTCATTGGGTACGCGAGTGTCCAAACAAAGATAAGCAGAAAAGCAACCCGGAAGGAGAAACTTACATCTGCGAGGTGAAAGCGCTCTGGACAAAAAAAACGGAGCATGATGAAGACATCTGGCTTGCAGACTCGGGTGCTTCTCACCACATGACATTTAGAAGGGAATTTTTCACCTCTTTGGAGATGCTCAAAGAGAAACAGACCGTTAAAATCGCCGACAATAAAAAGCTGCCTATTGAAGGGATTGGAAGCGTTAGAATCCGAGAGACAGTAAACGGTCAGCAGAAGGAGAGAGAACTAAGTAATGTGTTGTATGTATATTCCGGATTTAAGGAAGAATCTTTTCTCAGTTACAGCCATAACTGACAAGCAGTTCTCTTTTCACGCGTACACAAAAAAATGCGAAGTGCGTGACCGTGAAGGAAAACTCTCATCGCTCGGAGTTCGACGCGGCAATTTATTCCAGATGATGTTTGAAGTGATTATCCCTCCAGCTGAATGCAACATGGCTCAAGAGAAAATTCAAGCAATGAATAAGCTCTGGCATGAGCGAATGGGCCATGTGAACATACGCGCTCTTATGCAAATGAGCAACTTGATGAACCTCAAGGATTTCGTCATTGAAAAAGAAGATGATTTTTTCTGTGAATCGTGCATGATGGGGAAGCAAACCCGCAAGCCGCACAAATCATTGAGTCGCGAATGCATCTTCAAGCCAGGAGAAAAGATACACAGCGATGTCTGTGGACCCGTAAATGTAGAATCGCCACGTGGAACCAGATATTTCCTAATATTCAAAGATGAATGCACCAGTTTTAGGAAAGTGTATTTTCTCAGACACAAGTCAGAAGTCTTTGAGCGATTCAGAGAATTTGAAGCTTTGGTGAAGAACCAAATAGGGAATAGAATAAAAATATTCCGATCAGATAACGGAACTGAATATACCTCTGAAAATTTTCAGCAGCATTTGAAAAAGAATGGTATTATTCAAGAATTCTCAAGCCCGTACATCCATGAACAAAACGGAAAAGCGGAAAGAGACATTAGGACGATCACCGAAAGTGCAAGATCGATGATCATAAACAAAAAGATCAGCCTGTACCTTTGGCCTGAAGCAGTAAACACAGCCTGTTACTTGCTGAACAGAACGATTCAACGAGGAAGTGAGACGCAAAGTCCTTTCGAGAAATGGTTTGGACGTAAACCCGAAATAAAACACTTACGCGTGTTTGGCAGTGACGCATATTTGAACATCCCGAAAGAGAAGAGGAAGAAGTTCGACGAAAAAAGCAGAAAATTGATTCTTGTTGGATACAATGGCGAATCTTCAAATTACAGACTTTGGGATAAAGAAACAAAAAAAATCTACACTAGCAGTGACGTGGACTTCAATGAGAAAAGCAGCAGTGTATATCAACAAGAAGAGAATGGACATCAACAACATGAAGATAAAAATCTCAAAAATGTTCTAGATTTTGGAGAGAGAATTGAATTCAATCAGCATATCGACCTGATAGAAGAGCAACCGATCTATAAAAATCAAGAATTTAGAGAACCTGAATCATCGAGCGATAATGAGGAATTCGAAGATGCCAATCTTGACGAAGAGCAGCAATTCGAAGACGCCAATCTTGACGAAGAGCAGCCAACTATCGAAGAGGAAGCAGTTCAAGAGGGCCGGCAATTACGTGATCGCAGCAAAATACAGCCACCGGAACGGTTCGGTGTACCTGTCGCGTTAATTGCTGACCAAATACCCTTGACCTATGCACAGGCCATGACAAGTGCCGATGCCGAAAAATGGAAGGTCGCTATAAACGAGGAGATGCAGGCACTCGAAGGAAATTCTACATGGAATCTCACCCCCCTGCCGCCTGGCAAACGCGCTATCGGCTGCAAGTGGGTTTTTACCATTAAAACCAATGTGAATGGTGAGGTCAGGTACAAAGCGAGACTTGTCGCTAAGGGATTTCTACAGAGAGAAGGTATCGATTACT
The DNA here is from genome assembly GCA_932195095.1 of Andricus curvator. NCBI lineage: Eukaryota > Metazoa > Arthropoda > Insecta > Hymenoptera > Cynipidae > Andricus > Andricus curvator. The sequence goes on along the minus strand of CAKNYM010052753.1, from coordinate 407,371 downwards.
TCGAGACCTTTGCACCTGTTATCCGATACGAATCAGTGAGGATTCTACTAGCAATCACGGCGGAAGAAGATTATGAAATAATAAAATTCGACGTCAAGACAGCTTTCTTGTATGGGAATCTACAAGAAGACATCTACATGCAGCAGCCGGAGGGTTACATCAAAGAAGATGGAAAGAACAAGGTCTACAAACTACAGCGCAGTCTATACGGCTTGAAGCAGTCTTCGAGATGTTGGAACGAGAAGTTCGTTCGATTCTTAGAAGATTTCAATTTCAGAAGCACTGAAAGTGATAAGTGTGTGTTTGTAGGTAACGTATGTAGTTCAATTGTTTACTTAGCCTTATATGTAGATGATGGGCTCGTTATAAGCAAAAATGTAAACGCAATTGATAAGGTTATTAGCTACCTTCAGAGTAATTTTCAAATTACTACCGATGAAGCGAATGAATACATCGGGTTTGAAATTGAGCGGAATCGCGCCAGGCGCACTCTTAAAATCAGTCTACCAAAATACATAGAAAAATTGGTTGATCGTTTTGGTATGAGTGAAGCAAAACCATCAAGTGTACCTGCCGAACCTGGACTTTACCTATGTAAAAGTTCTGAGAAAGTAAACAAGAATGAGAGTGGAAGTGTGCCTTACCGTGAAGCATTAGGCGCGTTACTATTCGCAGCTAGAGTATGCCGCCCCGATATCGAGTACGCAGTTAATTATCTGAGCCAGTTCGTAGATGCTCACAATCATGTACATTGGTCTGCTGTGAAACAAATACTCAGATATTTATCTGGTACTCGTGATCTCGGGATCGTTTTCGGAAATTGTGGAAGCTCCTACGAAATCAGAGGTTACACTGATGCTGATTACGCAGGATGCTTAGAGACGCGAAAATCGAGAAGCGGTTTCGTATTTCAATTAAATGGTGGGCCGATTTCGTGGTCCAGCCAGCGACAAAGTGTCGTATCATTGTCAACTGCCGAAGCAGAATATATCGCGCTAGCACATGGAACAAAAGAAGCGATTTGGCTGCGCCGAATTTTAAATGACTTGAACATTCCATGTAAGAGTATTCCACTCCTTGTTGATAATCAATCCGCGATAAAATTAGCAAAAAACTCGGAATTCCATAAGCGTTCGAAGCATATAGATGTGCGATATCATTTTGTACGCGATGCTTTAAATAGAAAGATTATTAGCATCAGTTATGTTGAGTCAAAAGAACAGTTAGCTGATATGTTTACGAAACCGCTAGCAAAACAAACATTCTGTTACTTGCGTAAACGATTGAATGTTTTAGACAATACAAATTAAGTGGGAGTGTTGCTTTTTAGATAAAACCCCTTTTATAATTTGTATGTTCATCTGTGTGTATGCATGAGCGACACAACGACTATTTACCACGTTTATGCAGTTATTCTCATCTACACAGTTTCTGACCTGAGAAGGACCCTTTTAGCCTGTAAGCGTTGCACTCCTTGCTTTGAGCGGCAGTCGTGACCGTGGCGTCGCGTCAATCGAGCAGTAGCACTCTTGATGTATTGAACCTTAATGTTGTTTTTCTTAATAAATACAGTTTCTGCTAAACATAGTTTATTCTTTTATTATAATAAACTTTTCTAATAATAATTTATGCAGTTCATTCAACAGTTGTTTTATTTAGATAATAAACTCACAAACCTGGTGATTTCCGCTGTGTATCCTCGATAAATTTTGTTCTTAAATTGTTATTTTCTACTTCTCCAGAATTTTCATTTCCTTCAGAAGAGTGAGAAGAAGAGAACAAATCTTGACTGTTATCAGTTATAACTGATTCAGATTTATTAATGAAAAAAGTCAGTTTTGGAAGTTTGCTTCCGAATTCTTCTCTGTTTTTTTGTTTTCTTTTTGATGCACCACTTTCACACTTTCTCGACGTATTTTTAGTTTGAAAGCATTTAAAAATCACACTCTGAGTCATCGAAAACTCCACCAAAACTCGTTTAAATTTAAATCTTTGATTTTTGCAAAAATTAAAGTTTAAAACGTAATAAAAATCTCCTGTGATGCGTGTATTTCAAGTGTCGGAATCGTACCCAGATTTGTGGGTTTGATACTTTGATGACGAAAACCATATATCGAAACCCTGACGACAGGACAAGCTCTCGCCTCGGCACTCGCAGGGATATGATCTCAATATTTAGACTAAAGTGTTGATATAAACTGTGATATATCAGTATCGAAATATTATACTTTATAGTCACAAGTAGCAGTGCAGCCGCAAAGAGAAAAATAATTCGTAAAATAATTTTAGATTTTCAGGTTCAGAATAAATAGAGCAAAAAAAAAAATTAGAAGTATTAGCAAGTTATCTCCATAGAGAACTAAAATAATACATTTGTAAGTTTTGATACCAATTTTTTTCTAAGTAGAGGAAGAATTTGGGGGCTACAGCCCTTATAGCCACCCCCTTAATCCGGCTATGGATAGGCCCACGTCTCGCTACCGACCGCAGGGCAAAGTCGGTATAAATATAATATGTTACGTATTACCCTCGTTTTGCATGATAAGTAATTCAATCAAAAAATAATTTTGACAAATTGCAATTCGGAAGAGTAAAATGTATGCCCAATATTAGGGAAAGTATACAATTTAAGGAATATTAAAGCAGGCAGAATACCTCAAAGGGGTTATTCACAAAATACGTCTTACGTTTTGGGGTGGGGGAGGGGTCTGTCGAAGTATCATTCTCCATGTTAAGAACAATGGAGAAAGTATCACGCGGGGGGAGGGGGGTCAGAAGTTCCTGAAAAATGTATCACGTATTTTGTGAATGGCCCCAAAAACTATTTAATCACTCACCCTCTACGGGTTTTCCTTTCGCTATGGATCCCTCTGAAGTTGCACCTCCACTATTTAAAAAAATTCAAAATATTTTTGAGAGTTCTTAGACGATGGGCTCCGTTGGAACTCAACCCAAAAGGTCTTGAACGTCTCGGATTTTTTCTGCTCTCATTACTGTGATACCTTATGATCGTTTTGCGACCAAAATTCAAAAAATCGTCGGAGTCGTTTTCGAAAAAAATTTTTTTTTGATATTTGGGAAAGGGGGTTGTTAAGTTTTCATTTTGTGCAAATAAAACTGAAATAGTGAATAATTAGCATGAACACTCAATTTTGGCACCTAAAAAGAGGTTTCTGTATATTAAACATCTTGCGATAACCAAACCCCTTTCAAATGTTCAAAAATAAGTAAAAAAAGTTTATGAGATATAGCTGCGAAAACTTATTTTTTATCAAAAAATGTGATGCAAACCTTTTTCATTTTCCTGAAGTAACTAAGTCCCTATGCATCACAGTTTAAAGTTGTTAGAAAATAATTTAAATTAGACTGAATTTCCTAAAAATCTAAAAAATACAATCCTTTAGCTCTAATAGAACTGCAGTTATGGCCTTCTGAATAAGAACTTTTTATGGAACTTAAATGGATGTTAAGTTTCGTTCGAAATTTCTTTCTTCTACTTCATTTTTTTTCCACCTGAGGAACGCATCCTCGGGTTGCGGATAGAGGGTCCCTATACCAAGGGTTTCTGCTGAATATGGTTACAATAATTAATAAGCAGTCGCGGACAATTGTCCAGGGGTGGTCCTGAAGGATTTAACCCCCAAGCGGAGGCGTAACAACCGTGGCGAAAGCTGAATGTCACCTGGGTGAGGTGTCTCGAACGGTGACTCTGGGATACCATGCGACCTCTCAGAGTATGCAGCCTTATTCTTGCACGCGGGGTCTACAAGGATGGACGAACCCTTTCCTTCGCCTCAATGACGACCTGCTAGACTCTAGAGTGCTACGATACCAGTTTGGCACTTTTCGCGTCAACGTCTGCGAAACCATGCCGAACAACTCCAGAAAAGGGGCTCTACTCTACCGCAGCCAGAACAAGCCAGAAACAGAGAAAGAGAGGCGACACTGAGACCAACCGCGGGCAGACATCCAATAGAGGAAGAGCGTTGCTTCAGTACCCGGAGAAACATCAACATCCAGATTTCTTTGAAGCCCAAAGATCTGGCTGAACTGGATGACGAGCTTCGTGGAGATTTTTCCGAAGAATCCGACCTCTGGATTATCAATTGTGGTGTGTATAATGCAGCAAGAGCTTTAGCGGATGCAAACCATAAAACAAAATCAACGGCTGATCATAAGACCAAAAGACGAATGCATCAACTCACCACAAAGATAGGCTGGACAAGACATTACGCGTCCCGCATTCAGTGTGTCATTGACTACATAACATCTGGCAGGAATTTCATAGTCAAGGTTCGATAGTTTGCGCGCGAACTGCGGATCCGTTATCACACATTTAACAAGTCAAAGTTGCTGACCATCAGGCAGCATATTCTTTATAGAATACGGGTACTATCTGACGCTAGGAGAAGTCTAGAGCGGAGAGAGATGTGGGTCAGAAAAAACCAACAGTTTTTCTCTGAACCATCTCGACTCTTCCAAGATCCTCCAGTTACTGTCGACCATCCGCCCAAACCAGAGGAGGTCGAAGCATTTTGGAGAGAAGTTTGCGAAGTCCAGCATCCACTTAAAGAAGGCTCAGAGAACATAAATAGCTTAAAGGAGATGTGCAGTGCCCTCATAACACATGAGGATGAATGCCCACCTATCGCTACCGAGGAGGTGAAAAAAGTATTAAGAGGCATGAAGAACTAATTTGCCCCGGGACCAGATGATATCAAGACCTTCTGGTGGAAAAAGTTTCCTTCAACCCACCAGCAACTGCACCGAATTTTCTCGTCATATCTAAAGTCGGAAGAGCCTATTCCGGAGTGGTTGGTGGAAGGGCGCACAGTACTCCTTTCAAAGATGGGCAACTTAGCTGACCCGAAGAACAACAGGCCAATCACTTTTCTGAACGCACTGTATAAGATCTTCACAGCTATCCTAGATGATAGGATTGTTTGGACAATCGGACCTGTGTGGCAAGAAATGTACGAACAACGCGGCTCGCAGAAAGGCGTAGCAGAATGTCGGGAGAACTTGCTCATCGATAGATGTGTCTGCAAGGACGCAGCATCCTACCAACGCTTCCTATCGATGGCCTGGATTGATTACCAAAAGGCTTTCGATACAACCTCCCATAGATTTATCATCTGTCTCTATTAAAGGTTCAACCGCACGTCGTGAGGTGCATAGAGAGATTGATGCCGCTTGGGAAAACCAGATTCACTATACCATCTGGGGAAAAAGCTATTTGGAAATAATTTAATTTTTGTCAACTTTGTTTGACCTATTTTTAAACATTTTCAAGGGATTTCAATATCGCAAGATTTTTAACATATGTGAGCGTCCGCGAAGAAAGGGACCTAATGCGCGGTAGCTTTATAAGAGAGGAGCGATTGAAGAGGCTTTCCAACACAGGAACTCCATAAGAGGAATCCACTTTGCAGATTAATATCAATTCGAATTTTTCAGATATCGGAATAATATTTGTTATTGTGAAAGAGCCAATAAAAAACTATCGATTAGTGTGAAAAACTAAAATTCGATTTTTCCGCGTTAGGAGAGAGAGAGAGAGAGGGGGGGGGGGGGGAGTATCTTCTTAGGTGCCAAAATAAAGAATTTCTGTGAATCATTTACCTTTTCAGTGTTATTTCCACGAAACTATACTTAATGCCCCCCCCCCCCATTAATAAAAAATTGCGTTTTTTCACAAACGGCTCCAAAGATTTTTTTATATTAGTCTCAAAATGATCGTGAGGTATCACATTAATGAGGCAAAAAAAATCCAGGAGTTACCAAGACCTTTTGTGTTGAGTTCCATCGAAGCCAAAAAGATGGCCGTTTAATTAAGACAATGAAAATTTCGAAAACAACCAAATTTTCAAACCACCTGAAATATTATTTTGAAATTAAGAGTAACCCAAAAAAGTATGGAAACATAAAACTAAGAGATCAAGGAATGTATTTGCGATGAATATGAATTTTACACGTTGCTAAAGGTCCCGTGAGAGGACACGCGACTATAATAAAACAAACAAAATTTCGAAAATCTTTTCAAAATATTTGCTGGGCAGATAAAAATATTTAAGTATATTAGAAAAACGACTATTTTCACTGTTTATTTTATTTCAAGTTCAGCGTTGCAAAACTTCCTCTCATTTTATACTATGATAAATTAATATGGAGCGTTACTGGACATTTCATACAAATAATTGTGCTAAAATAGTAATAATGATTAACAGTTTATTGAAACCAATGTTGATAGATCGATACAAAAATTTTCAAAAGTATAAAATTAACAATTTTATCGCAAATTATAAATAATACAAATAAATATTTTCGAGTTTCAAGCTAAAATAGCAATGCAGAGTGATAAGACTAAAAACCTGGGCGACAGACGTTGAAGTGATTTTTAAAATCCTTAACTCTGCAATATTGAACTCAACTCTTGATTTTTATCTCCTTTAACTCTATATAAGTGATATCTGTGAATTTGAAATATGTAAAAGCTAGTGTTAATATTATTTGACAATTTTTCATTTTAAATTTGTAGTTTGGTACTGGTGTGTGACAAGAAATTTGGCGTACATTTTTATTTATATTTTTCAAAGGAAGTGGTCTAAAATTTGGAAAATTCACTAAATTGTGGAAAATGACTGGAACTTAAGGTGATGAACTTTTTGGCAATCTTCCTTATAGAGTTCTTGATAAGTTTTTGCAATAGTTTTGACGTTGAAAGCGTCATAAACTCTCTTTTTGAAAATCGGGGGCCAACTTCACACTCCTCTCCACTTTTTTAAAAAGTAACGTTTTTAAAAATAACAACAATTTTAAAAGTTGCGTGCCAAGAGTTTTCATTTTAGTTCCGTTCTCTTATAAAAATCTCAAAATATTTTTGATTAAACCAAAATGCAAAAAACTAGAGCATTTAATAGTTACCTAAAATTTTTCTGATTTGAAATGTGAAAAAATCAAGTTTAAGTAAACAAATTTTTATTCGAAAATTGGAGTTTTGTTTTGTGCTATAGTTTTTAAAATTTTGACTTGATCACAAAGTGTTATGAGACTTTTTAGTGGAACTCTTCTGGCGGGGAGGCGGCGGAAGGCAGAACTCTGACTAGAACTTTTGGAACTCTCAAAACTTTGGTTCTTTAAACTGTGGTAGTTCTTTGAATTCCAAAGTGATTGAAAAGTGTTATTTGACTTTTCTGTAGAACTTTTCCATGGAGAGACGGCGGGAGGCATAACTGTGACCAGAACACATGGAACACTCAAAATTTTTTAAATAAAAAATTTTGTTTTTTAAACTGTTGTAGCTCTTTCAATTTTTACTTAGTTAAAAAGTGTTATGAGGCTTTTTATAGAACTTTTCTGGGAGAGGAGGGCAGAACTCTTATTACAACTAGTGGAACACTTAACGAGAAATTCGTCAACATTTTTTTATTTAAAAAATGTTTTAACTACTAGGTTTTAGATCATGCAGAAAAAAGTTGAATTTTTAAAACGTGGCGGGGCTAGCCATTTTTGTCGAAAAAATCTTTTTTGGTGAAATTGTCCCGAACAAATTCTCAAAAGCATTTGGAACTCTAGAACTGTGCTAAATATACTCAAAAGTCTCAGAACTCTAAAAAAAACTTCACCTATGCACAAGTGGAAGTGGGGGGGGGGGAGTTAACCTCCCACTTTCGAAAAGTAAGTTTTTGGCCCTTAAACGTCAGAACTATTACTAAAGCCTATCTAGAACTCTTGAACTATTGAGGAGATACTCAGAATTCTAAATAAATTAAATTTTTAATAGTAGAGGGGCTTCTCAGGGATTTGCTATCGTGAGTTCTCATAAGTTAGTGCTACATGCGTTTCCTTATTTTCAGATGAAAACCTTTTGCAGGATAAATGGAATATATACTTCCAGAAACATCTTTACACAATTCTATACATTTATGTCATCCATAAGTTACTCAACATCCAGTTATTACAACTCCACTAATTTTATACTTTAAACTACGCTTTAATTTTTAATATATTGTAGAGTCTTTTCCCTTTTGAGGACTAGGGACATGGAAAAAATTGGTTTAAACCTAATTTTATCATAGAATCGATTTAACGATGCCGTAATAGCTTCTCAGCACCACGGATGCTAGTAACGGTCCATCGAGTCTATTACCCGCTCATAAACTGCAAATGCGCAGCCCCTTCACTCTACGTCTACCCCCTTCAGAAGTATTTTTTTTGCTTCCTGGCGACTCGAGTGATTATTATACAAGAACGTTCGCATACCGGTTCACTCTTTAAAGCCCCCGGCGCGTCGTCGCTCGCATATATTCGCGTCCAAGCTTGCGTTTTCACATCCAATACAATTCAAAATGCGCATGCATAACCATATTTAGATTAGACCATTCCTAATAGGGAATTATGCGTCTGGGGTCTTGAAGGGAACATTGAGTTCAATTCTCAAGTGTCTCAGTTCATATCTTATGCTAATCAACATTTTTTTTTGCAAAAAACATTTCTTGCAAAATTAGTTGTGAAAAGTCTCGAAGAAAGAAAATAAATATTTCTTTTAATTTAAGTATACTGTGAAAAAGGGGGTTGAGCCAATTAGGCCTAAGCATTGAATTTGTTTTCACAGTAAACCCCAGAATAATAAACCGTTGCATATCATTCTGATTAACAACTTCAGATCAAAATGATCCAGTTAAGCGGATCTAAAATTAATTTGTAGATAACTTCATTCATATCTGTCGAGCGGCAGTTGTTTTACTTTTGATTGAAAGTTACTGAAAACATTTTTTTTCTTTCTAAAAGGATTTGTTTAGGTTTACCCAGTTTCGACTTCCACTTCTGGAAGATTTACAACTACCCAGGGCCAACAGAAAATGTTTTAGAAAACTTTGAATTTTCAACAGAGTATATGAATTTTTAACAAATAGTTGAATTTTTAACTAAAAAAGATCAATTAGAGGGTGCCAGTACATTTTTTAGTTAAAGTTTAGTTGAAATTTTAACGTAGTGACATATTTTTTTTCATTCTCTTTGCATTGATATTTCTAGAAATAATTCTTATTTAATTAAAAAAAAAAGAATTTTTTTTTCATTTTTTTGGATTTTGTAGCAAACAATTTCTGTCGAACTGTAAGATCGCGGTCTTCAATTTTGACTTTCTCGGTTCAGTATAATTCTTTTGAATCAAAATTCTGTTATGCTCATTTTCCATTTCCGTATCTCGGAAGTTTGTTTTTATTTTTGCAAAAAGTTAAAAATTCGATTTTTGATCACGGTCCAAAAACGATTTTGAAAATCCATGAAATTTTAATTTAAAAATTCTCTCTAAATTTGCTCAGAATTGGATAATTTTCGTACATTAAAATTTATTCATTCCTATTCAGATACTTAATACCTGGGAGCGTGTTCTTATTTTTTATTTTAACTGAAAATTAAATTTTTTAACGAAATCTACAGCCATTCTGGTGGAATTTTAGGTGAGCACCACTTTGAGATTGTGAACTTCCACATCCACTTTCTCAAACCTGGATAACCTTTTTAATCAAAATTTTTTGGACTAAATTGACCAACACTTCAGCTTGGAAATAGATATTTTTTTTATCTTCAGATGGTGGTTTAGATTTTTCAAACTGCTTTTTCGCTTCCCTAAAAAATTCCCATTTTTGTTGGTTATCTAGTTTTGTACTGCCACCTTTCAATTCTCAACCAAAAAGATACATTTTCAACCAAAAATGAAATAGTTAAATGTTCATTCACAAAGATTAAAAAAATTAATTTTCAACTAAAAAAACAAATTGCCAAAAAAAAAAAAATTTCAACTAAAATAATGTATCATCCACAACAAAATTAATTTTTAACAAAATAGTTCAACTTTCAATCAAGTAGTTGAATTTTCAACCAAACAAGATGAATTCTCAACAAAAAATGTAATAGTTGATATTTGAACAAAAAGGAGATTTTCATTTTAAATGAAAAACAGTTAAACTCAACCAAAAAAAGACGACTTTTTAACAAAATATAGTTGAATACTCAACCGAAACTGATCAATAATCCAGCAACACTTGCATTTTGAACAAAAATGCAAATTTTATACCAAAAAAGCGATATTTTGATAAAATAGTTTAATTTTCAGTGAAAGAGATGAATTTTCAACTAAAATGGTAAGGCCAACCAAAGAAACGGAGTTTTAACAAAAAATAGATGAATTTTCAACAAAATACCTGAAATTTCAGCTAAAAAAAATGCAACCAAATAGTTTAATTTTCAACTAAAAAAGACATATTTTCAACCAAAAACGTAATATATGAATTTTGAATTAAAAAATTGATTTTGGAATGAACTAACCAAGATGAATGAAAAGAAGTTAAATATTCAGTAAAAAAAAAGAATGTTAAAAAAACACGTCTTTTCACCAAAATAGTTGAATTTTGAACCAACGAGATGAATTTTTAAAATGAAATAATAAATCTTCAACCAAAAAATGAGTTTTTAACTCAAATGATCAATTTTCAATCAAAAAAGATGAATTTTCAACGAAAAATGTAATAGAGTTGATATTTCAACCGAAAAATATTTTCATTAAAAATAAAAAACCTTCAAATTCAAGTAAAAAAGGTGAATTTTCAAAAAAGAAGTTAAATTTTTAATCAAGAAAGATTTTTTATTCAGGACAGAAATAAAATCAACGAAATTGTTGAATTTTTAAGCCAAGAAGGCGAGTTTTCTACAAAATAGTTGAATTTTCAATCGGCAGATATCAATTTTCCACAAGAAGGTTAATTTTCAACCAAATATTTGAATTTTCAACCTAAAATACTAAATTTCAACAAGATAGTTCATTTTTCAAACAAAAAGTATCATTTTCGAACATAATTGTGGAATTTCCAACAAAATAATTAAATTTTCAGCCTAATGATAAATTTTTCAATGAAAAGGATGAATGCTCAAACAAAAATATAATTGTAGACTTTTCAACCAAAAAGAGTTATCTTTCAATTAAAATTATATGAATCTTCCAATGGTTACTTTTTCAGATAAAAAAATTAATTTTCAACAGCAAAAGAAGAACGAATATTTAAATCTTGAAATAATTTTTTTTATTTCTGAAAGGCAGTCTATAGAATTACCTAATTCCGACTTTCACTGCTAAGAGATTTACGACTTCCTTGGACCAACAAGGATAGTTTTAGAAAATTCTGAGTTTCAGAGTGGCACACAAATTTCAATTTTCCTATAATTAGGCTATAAATCTCTATGGCTCAGAAAATTATCGTAATGTTTAACGTTAAAAATGTGAGAAATTAAAAATGTATGTGGCGAAAAAGATTATTTTATGAATGTCTAAAAAACAGAAAGAAGGAATTAAATATTATAAAGTTGTATATATTCTCAAGTGTATTTATTTTTTATGTTTTTTCCTACTACACAAGATTTGTGCACTACTTGCTTCTACAGAAAAAATGTTATGTAGATTTGAGGTATTTTTCCGGTGGAATCATAATTTTTGTAATTTGTACCGTCTGGAATTATTTCACAAATTGTGAAGAAATTAGATTGCACAAATCTTCAAATTTTCCTTTTCCGGTAGCATCCTACAGATATGAAATAGCAATAGCAATCTGTTTTCTTTTCCTGCTTTTGGCATCATTCGATTTTTTAATGTCTGATGAAATGCTTTCGCCCATGAATACATTGTCAGCTGATCTGGATTGTCTGGGGGTGACATCTGCTGTGACAAAATTAAAACCAGTCAATTATTTTAATCGATATCCCAAAATATATAAGTTAATTTCAATTTTAGTTATCAAACTTGACCTATTTAGAATTTGAGCTCTTATAGACATTGATTTAATTTTATAATTTTGAAGTTTAAAATTAAAGAATTTCAAGTGGGAAATAGTGACTATAAGAATAAAGAAATTTCATTGGTTGCATTCAAAATTGAACACCTCATAATGTACAGTCTTCAAAAATTAAATACCATAAAATATCACCACTTTAAATTCGTATGCTCCAGACGTTCAATAACTTTAGAAATTTTAGGCGTCCTAAATGAAACAATTTCAAATTGAAATTCGAGATGAAAATGTTGTAATTTAAATATAAAAATTAAAGTGTAGAGGATATAACCAAATCCAAAACTTGTACCTACATTTTGAGTTTCCGTTGCAGCTTCTTCATAGTTTCTTTTGCCTCCTCGAGGACAGTTCGTAATCAGACAAGCACTACTGACAGAAATAATTAAAAAAATGACAGTATATTTTCTCATCATTCTGATTTTTGTTTTAATTTTAGTAAAATTCAAAGAAACGATGTACTCGAATTGGCTCGAAAGGAAAGACTGAACTGAAACCTTCCTCTTCCACCCTTATATTTGTCGAACACAATATTTTAAAATTCACCCACTGCCCCGTATTATCTCCGTGACAGAGTTTCACTGTAGAGGATTATGATAATAAGTCACAGTGCATCATACAAGACCTCGCATTATTATTGTTATTCCACATTCAAGAGAGTGTGTCTCAAGCATTGTACAAGAAAGGAAAAATTTCTCCTCTATAAAACCCAAGCAGTGGGCGACGCAAATTTCAATTCACCTGCGTCACTCGAAGTATACTGAATTTACAATTTAAAGGAATTTATATCAAAAAACTATTTCTGAAACATTCAAAAAGATTATATAACAAATGAAGCTATTCAAAAAAATATGAGATTGATTTTTTTGGAAATTGTTTTTCATATTAAAAATTGATTGGGTTGAAATTTACCATCTTAATTTCAAAAAATCTTCAGTTTTAAAATTTATTAAAGCAATTACTTGTCAAAAATATATAAATATATAATATATCAAATAAGATTGTAATGTTATTTATGAAAAATTTGATGTGCTAAGATTGAATTTTAATAGCTTGAATATGGAAACGAAATTTTCATTCGTAGCAAAAACATTTAGAGAGCAAATTAGAGCATTAAAATTTAAAATGCTTTGAAACTTATGGGTTTGAAATTTCGGGAACATGTAATTTAGAACGCTAAAACTTACAGGAACTTGACGATTCAAATATACTTCAAATCAAATTTTATTGCGAACAGAAGAAAATCAGAAATTGTTAATTACAAAAGTGAATAATTACGGATGGTTAGCGCGATAATAAAATGAGCAGATAATGAAAAGGCATTGTTAACGCCATTTCTTGTAAGGGATAGGAAAATTACATGTAATTAGAAAGAGGTTTTAAAACAATGTGCAAAAACATGACTCCTGTAGTCCGATTCTCTGAATGGCGACGCGCCTCCTTAGCGACCACGTACGGAAGCAAGAAAGCCTTGATAATTCCTCGAGCATGTAGCCAGGCAATTAAGGTGTAACATTTCAAAGTTCTGGTCGTAAACAACGCGGGCAAGGCTGCAGAACCTTCGAGCGGTGTTCCGCCCGTCAATTGTTGCCAATTGTTGCCAATCAGAGTAATACATGTCATTAGGAAAGGAGGCTGGCAATGTTCTGATGTGTAGTACCTGTTCCATTACAGCGTTTTATTAATTTACCCTTAATTGATAACATCTTCCAATCCACTTCACATCTTATTTATCCTCTAAGCGATTACATATTTATTTTTTATTTCGTTTCAAAGATGAATGATGAATTTTTCAATTTGATGAAACAAATATTGGCTATTTGTGGGATGAAACTTGAAAGCTTCTTTAATTTGAGCAGCTAGATTCGAAACCGATAGGTGGATAATGTCTACAGTTGTTTTAATTTGGTTCACTTTAACTTAACAGATTTTGCACCAATTTTTAGAGAGACGATGTTTTGAAGCTTCTTCAATTTTGAACATCTGAACTGGAAAGTAATGGAAGTATACGGCCCAGTTGATTTGCATATTTGGCGAACCGGTAACGGGGCAGTTCACAAGAAAGGGAAAACATGATTCGACCTGTTGTTATATGAAGCTGCATCGCTTTTGTAGCAGCAAGAAGAAAACCAATGTGTTCGTGCATCGCGTGGCCGAACGTGAACCAACGGTTAGCCACGCCTCCATGGACAGCCGCCAGCCAACAATTAAGATTTGATCGGCAAAAATGGTCGAGGCAAAATGGCGCTGACCACTGAATACGTAATGTCCTGACCAAAGAATCCTAACCTGGTACCTGAACCGGTACATTCACATACCAACCTCCTATTACTTTAACGCATACTTTCAAATTATACATAATTCCTACATACATTGCCGAAAACATTAACAAAAATTGTTGCCTTTATAAAAACATGACCGAATTTAATTAATTTATAGGGAACTCTGTTGGTGCCATTCTTAAAATTGGTCAAATTGACCGGTACCAGTTCAGACCAGTCAGGTACCAGTTGTTAGTGAAGAAATGGATGGTGCCATTCCACAAAAGAAGTTTAAATGATTGGTACCACTACTGAATGTTGGTTGAACTAACTGGTACCTATAAGTAACAGACCTAAAATTTGTTTAAATAACTGGTAATAGTTGTTACCTGTCCTGAAAATTGGTTGACCTGAATGGTACCACTTGGAACCAGTCCTAAAATTCATCTCAATAACTGGTGCCAGTTCTCAATGCTTCTAACCTGGCTGATACTATGAATATCACTTCTAAAATTTGGTTTGACTGATTTGAACCAGTTGGTACCAAACCCTAAATTGAATTCACTGCACATTAATCCTTCCAGAACTTCTATGTACAATAACTCCTTTTCTATATCTTTAGCTTCATTCTGCAATTCTCTTCCTGAAAATATTCGTAATTAGGAGGATTTGACGACTTTTTAAAACTAAATTTTTTCTGCACCTCTTAACTAAGCAATCTCTACTTCAAGACCAATTCATTCCGAATGCTGCGACTATATGTATACTTTAAACTGATATTTGGTTCAAATAATGGAATTGCATTTTGCTTATAGAACCACAAAATTATACTCAATTCTCATATTTTAGAGTAAGCTATAGCATTGATATACCTAACCATGTAAATACCTTTTTGCCTGTAGAAGACTTGTCCCATAGCTTTAATAAATTCTAAACTAAACTAAACTGGTACCACGTAGAACTAGTAATTAAAATTGACATATCTAATGGTTACCACGTGAAGCCATTCCTAAAATTGGCATACCGGACTTGTACCACGTGAAATGAGTCCGCAAAAAATTCGTTTACCTTACTGGTACCGATTAGTACCACTCTTAAAATTTTACTGAGCTGACTGGTACCAGTTGGTACCAGTCCTTAAAATCATTTTACCTGATTCATGCCACGTGGGACTTGTCATGAAATTCACATATCTGATGGGTACCACGTTAAGCCATTTATAGAATTTGCATACTATAGACTGGTACCAGGTGGAATTATTCCGCAAACTTCTTTCACTTCACTGGTCACAATTAGTACTCGTCCTAAAATTTGTCCTGTTAGCTGATTGGTACCAGACGGTTCCAGTATTTAAAAGTAGTTTATAAAACTGGTACCAATAAGTATAACTTCTAAAAAATGGTTTGCCTAACTCGTACGACTTGAAGCCAATGCTAAAATTTGGGTTAACTGACTTGCTTCGCTGATTGGTACCAGTCGTTACCAGTCATTGAAAGTAGATATACACAAATGGTATCACTTGGTACAACTTTTAAATTTTTGTCTATTTAACTGGTAGAACTTGGAACCAATGCTACAATTTTCGTTTACCTGAGTGGCACTTCTTAGTAATAACAATTATCACCTGAAATCAAATATCAACGGAAATTTTTAAACCATTTTTAGGCTACTATTTCATTATAGAATAATATCTAATTGCTTGATATTTTTTCAGGAAAAATCAAGATTCTTTCTCGTTCCGTTACACCCGAATGGACGAGGATTGAGCACGAACGTTCGTGCTTGATGCACTTAGCGATTTAACTATTTAGAAATGTAGGTATACACCCACTGTAGTATAACTAGTAGAGATAGGATTTACTTTTCTTGTTTCGAACAGAAAGTGAGACTATCGAGATATATAAAGAGGTACTATCGATCTGTGGTATTTTTGCAGTTTTATCAAATGAAGGTTCTGGCAGGATGGGTCGGAGACTCAGAGCCCAAAATTAACATTAGCATGGCAATAGCGTTCATAGCAGCGGCTCACGATATCGCGAGACTCTAATCATGGTATAGGCGTACTTATGCGGCTACCACGTTTACCCCTTAGCAGGCCAATCATTAAGCTAATGTCCCCCAATCACGGCCCTCCATCAATGCCACACCCCCTTTTTCTCCAATCACTCCAATCAGAATCATGCAAACTGATGCAAAAATCGGATCCGGCCTTTCAGACACTCGCAAAGTGGCAGGAAGTCGTTTCAAGAGTCCAAAGAACCGCTAGTTCGTCAGAAAACATTCAAGAAAAGGTGGCGCGATTCTGGTGCTTCATTTTTATTAAAAATTCCAAACAGAAGGCAACGCTTGACATATAGAAGGCAAATTATCAAAAGATCTCGTCTTCATCGAATTACAAAACTGAGAGAAAAATTTGAAAATTAATAATTCAAAGTTTTATTGCTTTTATTTACACGATATATTAGAAATTATACGTGTAAAAATCAAAAAGTTGACAATATCATGTCCCTGGAATATTATACGCGTGTGTTTGGTGGAATAAATTTGTTAATTAAAGGGTTTTATTAATAGTAATTAACACAAGTTCGATTAAATATAAGTAAATGTAGACATGGACCTATCAAGAGAAGGACTGGAGTGAGGATGGACAAACTCCGAGATAATCCTCAAAGAATGTGGTGCAAAAGAGACAATAGTTGACACATGGGAAAGAAATCAGTTAAGATGGTTCGGTCATCTTGAAAGAATGAAAGATGAACGACTGACCACACAAGTGTATAAAGGTAAAGTAAATGGTAGAATGCCCAGAGGTAGACCGCCAAAAGAATGGTTAGAATCTGTGAATGAGACACTAATCCGAAGAGACATAAGAAGCCATAGAAACACGAGAGCTTGCATAAAAAATGCATGGACGTGAAGGAAGCTAGAGTAGTATGCCAGGACAGAAAAGTGTGGCGACAAATAGTTTGTGAACAAAACGACAATAGAGTGAATGACGCCTGAAATAAAGACCTTGGATACTAAATGGGCCCAAGTGGGGAACCACACATAACAAATTCGTGAGGCTCTTCACCTGGGGTGATCGCTAGAGAGATTGATCAGCAAACTGGGTCGGAGCAGTGTTGCAGAATGAACGTGTCATTTAAATAAATAACACGAGAATTCCAGATCAATCTAAAATATCTATACCTAACACCTATATACCTATCTAACTCATACCTATATACCCACCTACACACTACTATTTTCCAACCGAGCAAGTCACGCCTACCCCGAAAGGGAAATGGCTTAATGGTATAATAATAATAATAATAATAATAATAATAAAATTTCAGCCGGTAACTTGTCCCTGACTACACAGAAAAAACAGAAGCGAATTTTTGTTGCGGGTACTTTCCAAGTAGATAAAGTTGAACTTTTTCGCATCGAAACAAAACAAGATTCAATAGAGTTGACGTAGTAACAATTTCCCATGTGGTGGGTAAATCTTAACACGTGAAAGTAATTTTTGTCGCAGGTAAAGATTACTCTGAAAGCGCGGTAAAGATTACATTTTGTTTTTTCTGTATACCTTTTCTAAATTTATGGAGTTATGATCACTTTTTAAATGTTCCCGAGTTTTTATGTAATCCGGTAACAAAACAGGGTTTTATTTATTTTTTGGCTTGAAAGCCTAATTTTAACATTTGAATTAATGAATAATTATTGAAGATTGTTGAATAAACTTCAAGAAGAGAAAATTTAATTACGTTTAAAGTGTGTTTATTTAACCAAAATAAAGAGGCCCGAAAAAAATCGTACAACAATTTGCTGTCAGCTGCGGTAACATGGTTTTATTATCAGAAGAAGCATATTATGGAGGTGACTTTATGAAGAAAATATTAATAAAAACATGTACTTCTTACATGTAAAACACTTGCTCGATAAGTTATTCCAGACTAAAAATATTCTTCAAAATTATAAAATTTGTATTGCATAACCTTGTCATTCGGTAACGCAAAAGTTATTTGCAACAAATAAAGTTAGCCGAAAAACGGGATATAATCGATATACCCCTTATTTTTCAACTAAAAAGTGATTTTAAATGAATTTAAATCAATATTTCACTTTTCTTATAATATTTTGAAACATTAAAATGGTTTCTGAACATATAATCTTAATAAATAAACATACAAATATTAAGATATTATATAATATATAATTATTAAGCCCTGAAAATCATTTAAATTCTCGAAAATCAGATCAAATCCGTTAAAATCCTTTAAAAATCCTATGGAATCTCTTAAAATATCCTAAAACCTTATAGGCCCTATAAAATCGTTTCATATCTTTCGAAATTCTATGAAATTCTTCAAATCCGCATTAAAATTTTTGTAATGTACCCCTAAAATCATTAAATCTCCAGATAATTCCTTGGAATATTTTTGGATACCCTAAAATATTTAAAATCCTTTGAAATACCTTCAATTCATTGAAAGATATTAAAATTGAAAATACTTTTGAATCTTTTTAAGACCTCTAAGTTTTCTTAAATCCCTCCAATTCATTTGAATCTATTAAAAAATCCTTGGAATCTTTTTGAAAATAACTAAAATCTTTGAAATCCTTTGAAACCCCTTCAAATTATTAAAAATTTCTTGAAATCTTTGAAATTACCCAACAATATTTAAAATCCTTCGAAATTCTTTGAATTGATTGGATTCTATAGAAAATTCCCTGGAATCTTTGAAAATACCCTAAAATATTTAAAATCCTTTAAAATACTTTCAATTTATTGAAATCTACTGAAAATTCCAAGGAATCTTTTAACATACCCTAAAATATTTCAAATCCTTTGAAAAGTCTTCAATTTATTCAAATATGTTGAAAATTCCTAGGAATATTTTAAAATACCTTGAAGTATTTCAAATCCTTAGAAATTTTTCTAAGCTCTTGATGATATTCCCTGAAATTCTTTGAAATATTTGAAGTCTTATAAAATCCTTTGAGACCCTGAAAAATTCGTTAAAATACCTTAGAGGCCAACAATATATTACATATCGTACTCGGGGGGGGGGGGGTCTAGCCTAGCTTCTGTGAAATTCTTCAAAATTCATATCAAATTTGGGAAATTCTTTGCAATTCCATTACATTCTTTTAAATATCTTTCAATTCCTTGGATCTTTCAAATAATATTAAATCTCAGTCCGCTAATGTAAATGTAGTACACAAACTAAGGGCGGAAAAAAAGCAATAAAATAAGAATTTTATTCTGGTAATTATTTGTTCAATTAATTCTATTACAAAGGATAGTAGTGATGAAATTTTATTTGTCATGCCTTAAGCCTTAAGAAGCAGATCATATCGTAAATGGTTCATATAAAAAAACTGTCATCAAATACAAAAAATTATTATTATAAAATAAAAGCGTACTTCTTCATCTCGTAAATCATTATTTTCACACTTATTTCAATTAATATGAATAAAAAAAATAGTTGTATGTTGATCTTAAATATTTTTTCCCGTTCAATTCAAAATCGAATAATTCCAACATTTTGATTTTCATCCATACATATTTTCAAGCCCAACCCTATACAATTTCATTCTTGAATAAAG
The DNA here is from genome assembly GCA_932195095.1 of Andricus curvator. Classification (NCBI taxonomy): domain Eukaryota; kingdom Metazoa; phylum Arthropoda; class Insecta; order Hymenoptera; family Cynipidae; genus Andricus; species Andricus curvator. The sequence goes on along the minus strand of CAKNYM010052753.1, from coordinate 387,672 downwards.
TTTGTTTATTATTATTTATATATTGTGTTTTGTAGCAGCGATAAAAATTACTAGCAGTTGTTTTTACAATAAAGTCGTTACTTTTAACGAATTATCTAATACTGAAGAAAGTTAATGGTTGTAAGTTAGTGCAATTTGTTTTATGATGCAATCTATTGAAAGGAATGTATGAATTCTGCACGCACTCTTCCAGCAACTTTCCTCTATTTATTAAATTATTAAGAAATTTTCACTTTTATATTATTTCTCAAGATAAAATGACATTGGGAAATAATAAAATAGCTTCTACTCAAGCGTAGTTTACTTTGTACCAAAATATAGAAAATGTGGTACTTTAATAAATTGAAGGCGGTTTTTCGCATAAACTTTTTCCTCGCCTTCTTCTTACCATATTTATCTTCGTAAAATTTTCTGAATACAGTAAAATAATAAAATACTTTAACCTCCCCCTATCTCGGGAGCAAGTTTTTATGATTTTTGAAAAATTTTTTATACATTTTTAGTCGATAATCAAAGGTGATTTTGTTTGAATTGAAAATTGCTCTCTTTATCGTGATACGCAACCGAGCCTGTTTCTCGAAACTTGAAAATTTTTTTAATCATACTTTTTTGGCCTCAATTAATAAACACTTCATCTTGGGAGCAAACTTTTGTTTTATCTTTAAATGGTGATTTCGATTTTATAGAATGTTGTTTCTCTCTCCTGAAAAATTCCGATTTTGTTGGTTATCTAGTTCCGTACTGCAACCCTTTAATTGTAGCCTAAAACCTGATTGGTTGACCTATCTGCGATTGCATGTGAACCTATAATGCATTTTTAGACTAAAAAAGTGGATTAGAAAAGTAGATTCTTCTTCTTCGCGTGGCGAGGATCGTGGTGTTCGCGTACACTCGTACAGCATCAATAATTACCAACCGGCGCGTCTCACGCTCCCCCATAAACTTAACGATCGCCTCCCGGCATGCTTAAGAACGTGTCTTCAGTTTTTTCTCGAAGTACCCCATCGCTCGTTTTGCTTTCGGTGGACGCGAAATCTGCATCTCCCTAACTTAGAAGAAGGGGATGAACATAGGTATATCATCCATACCTTGCAGGTGAAACCCCCTTCAGCGATTTGCCTCCATTTTCAAGTAATTTTAAAGCGCAGGTATTTAACAAATTATATAGGCCGACATCACGGCGGGGAATTTCGGCTTCTCTGTGCACACTGCACAGCTCGCGGCGCAATCGTGAGTAAACAAATGGCTTATCCAGGGTGGCAAATTCCAAACTTGCTCATGCCCAATTAAAAGACTCCAAACATATTCAACTGTAATTTCGAAAAAGTAAGAATTTGGAACCGCATAAAAACTACGTCATGATATTTTGAAGACTTGTTTCAAACCTCAATTTCTTCATCACAGACCTTCTTCACACAAAGTTCGAACCCTCCAGAGTGACGTCACAAATACGATCACCCACCCCTTATTTAATTCAACATTTTTTTTGGTTTCTTTTGATAAACGCCTAAAATAAAATAACAAACATACGAACAGAATATTTTAACAGACTTCACAACCCAAATTGCTCTCAGAACAGGGGAAATAGAATGATTTTTTTACGTATATAGGAGAATAAAATCTTTGAAATTAAATTAATGTATAGGTAATATATTGGATTCAATATGAAACGGTTAAGATTTCAAGTCGAAACTTATTGAATTTTCAACGAATAGTTACATTTGTAACCAAAAAGTTAAATTTTCAATCTAAAAGGATGAATTTTGTATAAAAAAAGACACATTTTCAATTGAATAGTTGAATTTTCAAAAAATAATACAAATTTTAATAAAATAGTTTAATTTTTAACGAAAGAGTTGAATTTTCAACCTACAAAGATGAATTTGCAACCAAATGGTAGATTTTTCAAACAAAATGATTGAACATTAAGCATTAAACAGTTTTATTTTTAATCATTTTCATCAACGGCCATGCCACGCTGAAAAAACCAGTTCTCGTCAGATCACTGAAGTTAAGCAGCGTTGGGCGCGGTTAGTACTTGGATGGGTGACCATTCGAGAATACTGTGTGCTGTTGGCATATTATGGGTGTGGTGAGCCCAAACTTGTAGTTATTTACTACAAGAAACTATCCACCTAGAAACACTACCCGAATCGGGTAGTGTCACGCCTACCCTGAAAGGGAAATGGCTTAATGGTATACATACATACTCGGTACTTCATTCTGAATTCTAAAGGGGCCTCAAACCAATTTTTTTACTTTAGAAGGTGAAAATTAAAAAGTTGGAATTATTCGATTTTGAATTAAATGGAAAAAAATTTCAGATCAACATAAAACATCTTTCTTCTAATAATATTAAATAAAATAATGGTAAAAATCAGGTTTTGTGAGATTAAGAAGAGTGAGCTCATTTTATAATTATATTTTTTTGTATTTAATGATAATCTCTTGATATAAACAATTTACAATATTTTGCAAGTCGAAATAACAATTCTAATCTGCTTCTCGAGGCCTAAAATAAGAAAATTAGAATTTCATCATTATTATTATTCAAAGCATTTTTCTGAGATTTCAATAGATATATCAAAAATATTTTAAACGTTTTATAATATTTCTATAAATTTCAAAGAATTTGACCAGAATTAATGGTTTTCGCAGGATTTTAAAGATTTAAGGAGATTTTGAAATACTTCAGGTGATTTTACAGGATTTCAAAAATTCCATGTGGTTTTGAAGAATTTCCTTGAATTTCCGAAGATTTGGATGGCTGTCATGTAGGATTTATAAGATTTTGAAAGCTTCAGAGCGATTTTAGAAAATTTGTAACATTGCCAAATAATTTTAAGGATTTTTTAGGAATTTCAGGGGACTTTATAAGATTTACGAGGATTTCAATAATTTTAAGGGATCTTCAAGGCTCTCAATAGAGTAGTTTAATGAATTTCCCAGGACCACAAAGGATTCATAGAACTTTAAATATTTCAAGGTATTTGAAGAATATAATCAAGAGCTTTGCAAAATTTCATAAGATTTCGAAGTTTTTGAAATATTTTAGGGTAATTTAATACATTCCTAGGAATTTTTAATGCGTTTCTAAAAATTAGAGGGATTTCAAAAAATTTGAAATATTTTAGAGTACTTTAAAAGATTCTAAGGAATTTTCAATAGATGTCAATAAATTGCAAACATTTCAGAGTATTTGAAATATTATAGGGTATTTAAAAAAATTCCAAGGAATTTTCAATAGATTTCAATAGATTTTATTAAATTTAAGAGATTTCAAAGGGTGTCAGGGGTTTTAAGAAGATTCCGAGGAACTTTCAAAAGATTTTAATATATTGAAGGGATTTCAAATAATTTTGGGGTATTTTAAAGGTTCCAAGGAAATTTCTATAGTTTAAAAAAATTTCGAAGGATTTCAAAGGATTTGAATATTTAAAGGTATTTAAAAAAAATTAGATCCAGTTTCCGAGAATTTTAATGATTTTATGGGATTTTAAATGCTCTCAATGTATTTTAATCAATTTTGTAGGATTTCAGTTAATATCATTAGATTTAATGGAATTTGAGAGGTCTTCTTTAGCATAATAATAATTTTTTTGGTCGTATTGTTACATTGAAAGTTAATTATGTAGATTAATTTTAATAAAAAATTAATTACATCCATATTTTTATATTTATTTATTAAGATTATATGTTTAAAAATAATTTTCATGTCACAAAACATTATAATAAAAGTAAAAACTTACTTTAAATTTATTTTAAATAATTTTCAGCTTCAAAAATAAGGGAAATATCGATAATATTGTATTTTTCAACTAACTTCATTTGTTGCAAATAACTTTTGTGTTACTGGATGACATGGTTACGCAATGCAAACTTTATCATTTTCAAGAATACTTTTAATCTGGATTAACCTATTAATCAAGTATTTTACATGTTTTTATTAATATTCTCTTCGTAAAGTCTCCTCCAGAATATATGCTTCTTCTAATAATAATTAAACCATGTTGCCGAATGTCACTGAATTTTAGTACGGTCTTTTTGGGGTTTTAAATCGATTACTTTGTTCAAATGAAGACACTTTAAATGTAATTTAATTTTTAGGTCTTGAAGTCTATTCGAAAATGTTCATTTATTAATCAATTTGAATGCGAAGAAAAATTTTTGTTTGATTTAAAAAAAAAAATTGTTTGAGTACACTTTGTTTCATTTAAACAAAACTTATATTTGAATTAAACAAATTTTATTTGATTCATACAAATTTTATTTAAATCAAACAAATCATTTGTTCAACTTAAACTTATTATTTCTTTGCTATAGGGTCAAACAAATGTTTTTTTATTTTAAATATAGTTTTTGTTCAATACGAATACCTTTGGTTTCAATCAAATGAAATGCGGTTGCATATAAATAAAGTTTGTTTAATTCAATTAAAAATTTGTTCAATTCAAACAAACTGCAATCAAACGAATTTGTTTGTTTGAAACAAACACTTTTTTCAGTGAGTAGATGTTAAACTTTTAAGCCATAAAATTAATGAAAAACTGTTTTGTTACCGGATGACATATAAACTTGCGACATTTAAAATGGGATTATATAACTCTGAAATTATAACTGGAAATATAAAAAAAGCTTAATTTTGTAATTCAAAAATTAATTCTAAAAAATACGTCTATTTAAAAACTAGATTTGAAGCTTTCTTTTAAAAGATATAAGGCCATAAGTTTGACAAAAGTTAGTTATAGGGAGACGTTACTAGATGACATTAATCATATTTAGTCGAGTTTATTTTGATACGAAGTAAAGTAAAAATAATTGGCAGATATGACATTTTTGAAGACAATACGTTTAATAAAAACCCGCAATTAAGAAGTTTTTTCCTCCAAACACAAGCGTATAATATTCCAGGAAACAGTCAACTTTTTTATTTTCACCCATGTACACTACCGTTCAAAATTGGGTGACCACCTACGGAAATCGGATTAAAAACAGGCTTGTCTTAGAAACTAACTCAGCAAAAAATTAAGTTAAAAAGTTTAAAAAACAAAAGTTAGAAAGCTTATTAAATTTCAAGTCAGTTGAGCCTTATACTTGAAGTATTGTCGATAAATAGGGCCAATTTTCTATTATCAACTTCCACTTTCTGCATGCTTTAGGAAAGTTAATGAAAAAATATATATCTAAATTAGAGTTTGAAATCCCCTCTTTAAAATGAGACCAAAAACATAATGAAATATTTACTGGTTCCGAACTTATCTTAAAAAATGTGGAAGCTTGTCAAAGACGAAAAGAGGTCCGTCGAACGGCAGTCGAGCTGCTAAATCATGATAAATAAGAGAAGCTGTGGTTACCACTTGACCGACCGCTTTTGTCTTGGACATGCTTCCACATTTTTTATGATAATTCGATAATCAGCAAATAATTTATTAAGTTCTTGGTCTCATTTTTAAGAGAAGATTTCATACTCTAATTTAGCAAAGTTTCAATTTTTTCATTCACTTCCCTAAATAATTCAAAAAGTGGAACTCGAGAATAGAAAATTGGCTAAAAACGGAAAATGTTTCGGTCTTTCTCACATACTATCTCGGTCCCTATTTGTCGAAAAAAATTCAAGTGGGGCTCCATTAACTTGAAACTTAATAAGATTTCTAACTTTTTTTTAAAAACTTTCTAAACTTAATTTTTTGCAAAGTTAGTCAGTTTCTAAGACAAGCCTGTTTTTAATTCGATTTTCGTAAGTGGACGCCCAATTTTGATCAGTAGTGTATCTTCATCTCACACATCATAAACTACTCCCAACAGTTTCGCAACTCAAGCCCATTGATACCCCCTTATCAGCCCAAAAATTATAGTTTCTGATCTTGCACCTCTCACCTTTCCTCTGATAAAAAAATAAACATTCATTCAGAATTTCATACGCACGCACGCGCTGCAATAAAGAGATCCCCGCCTTAATTCTGTATTCCTTCGATCGCGATCTTCTGCCACTGACATGGAGCATTTATGGCACACGTGACAGTCATTGACACAATGACTGAATGACACATGGACCAAAGGTCGGCTCCCTGTTTCTCTATCGCGCCCTGCATGCAGTCGAAGGAGCAAGCTGCGCGAGTGGGTTTGGTCGTTTACACCCATCGACCCAGCCGAATAATGAAAAATGCGCCTTGTACCTACATATTCCAAGGAAGAATATAATCGGACCCGTGCAAGGTTTAGTTTAGTTCAAATGCCAGATCGTTACGTATACGCCTTGAGCAACCCCATTACTATTCTACAATTGCTATTAGCGGCACCCGCGATGGGTGGGGCCGATTCTCAAAAAGAAGTGTCAAATGACAGGAAGGAGCGACATCGAACAAGAAGAAGAAGAAGAGAATGAAGGTCAGCTCGAATTTCGAGCCACTTCCGGTATATGAAGCACCCTGAATTTCAAATGAAACAAGCCAGAAAAAAAACTCTGCAAGTAACATTTTTATTAGATTGCGATTCATAATTCATCGTTTCATCTGATAACTTTTAATGTCAGATCTAATCTCTAATACAATCATCAAGCTACATTGGCAGTCCCCTTTCAAGTAAAAAACTTGCTCTTCAATAAAAAATATACAGGGAACATTCCAAGGCAATTTTATGTGATCATGTATCTAATATTAGTATTAGTATTAGTTCGCGAGTAAAAGCAGCTGAAAAGCTGATATATACACTTCAAGCAGTACGACGGCCCCCATCCGACTATAGCCGAACCACGCACTGCTTAACTTCGGTAATCGAACAAGAAGCCTTAGACAATTCTAAATGGTATTATGCAGTAAAAAGGTCCGTAAAATTTACAATAAAATCAGTCCAATTATAGACAACATGACTTTTAAATAGATATAACAAGAAAGTCAGTTAAATCCACTGATTGTCTGTACATTTTTCCTAAACTCCAGTAAATTCTATTGAATTCGCATTCTTCCATACATTTGTAAAATTTTTACCAAAATGCCATGTCATGCATTCGTGTATCGATCGTGTCATATTAATTTCGGGAGACAATAAACCCGACATAATTCGCTAATTTTCCCAGAAATAATGTCGGGAAAATTTTCTATACCAAATTCGGTAAATATGTCATGTATTTTGGGAATTTTCCCGAAAATAACTTCTGGAAATTTTCCATAACGATTTCGGTACATTTTTTATTTATTTCGGGATTTTGTAGAAACTGTTAATGTAAGTTGTTGGCTTTAGGGTCAGGTGAATTGAAACGAATTAAGTTGTTTCAAACGTTTCGGCACACAATGGTGGCCCTCAGCAGTGAGTTTTATTAAATCTGTGAAAAGTACATAATTTCTGGTATTTACGCAGTTTTACAATTGGAAGTGTTATTCATTGGTTAATATCTCAGTAAAATTATAAAAATGATTTAATTCGAAAATTTTAATTTTATTTAATTCTATTAATAACTATTGATCAATCTTGCAGTATTATTAAAACATGGTTTTATTTTAATGAATTACAATTGATGAAAAAACAGTGACAATGTAGTAGAAAATTTTTTTCCACAAATCTTGAAAACAAATTTTTTTCAAAAAGTTGTCAGAAAACATTGCAATCGAAAAAAATACTTTACCTTGTAAATCTCAATTTAGTATCAATACGAAATTGTATAAAACTTTGTAGTTGAATAATTATTCACATATTCTTTAAACAAATTTTCTTTTTCTTATCGACGAAAAAATGATGCCAAAATTGGTAACACAGTAGAAAGTATACCAATTATCAAGAAACATTGCATTCAAACATTTATTTATTTAAACAATTTTTTTCCATTGACTTCTTGCATACAAATTTTCATTTGAAAAAGTTGTATGTTTCTGAGAATTTTTTAATTTTAATTTAAAAAAAAAATCTTCATTTCAATTTTTTAAATTTGAAATGTACTGAGCTTGATGTTACCATTGAAAATTATTTCTGTGACAGTAGCATAATTTCAACAATCACATTGTAGTTGCTGATAAGTCATACAATCCCCCAGCGATTATTTTGGGATTGTCACACAAAATATATTCCATTGACTTACAAAAATAATAATTTTTAATAGTAATATTTTTTTATTTTTACCGGGCAAACAAAAATTACAAAAATATTTCAACAAGTGCAGTCGGTACTGACGCTGAGAAAAGAATCAGAGTTCAATCAATGTATCTTGTCGCAAAGAACCACTTTTTAAGTTATAGTAGTGTTATATATTTTAAATAATAAATAAGTTTTCCTTATATAAACAAAGTTATTTTTTTATTTTATAAATCGCCATTGATAGATTATGAAAGGTCATTAAATGATACTCGATAGATTATTCGAAGCGACTCAAAAACACTAATGTCGATTGTGAAGACGCAAATGAATAAATGACATATACTATTGTTGCATGTCGAATATCAAAAAAGTTTTTCTAATATAAACCAGGTAAAATTTAAAAAAATCTCTAAACGATAAAAAAAACTACTTCTAATTGGCCGATCTAGCTCCAAATCTTATCAGACAATCCTTATCATTACAATCTTCCCTCTATAAGGAAGCGAAATAAATGAAAGTTGGCTAAGTAGCCATACTAGTGTTACAAATTAATATTATTAATAAAACTGACCGTCATTTGCTTCTTATTTTGTACCTTCAAAAAGTAGAAAGAGATAAAAAATGTTTGACAGTTTTAAGTGTATTTAGACTTAGGGGAGTTGAAAATGGGTCAGGGGGTTAGAAAGGGTGTTGTGGGTATTAAAAGGCGTTTAAGGGGGTAGAAAAGGAGTCAGATTGCAATTTCCAATAATACTGGAGGGCGAAATAAGGTAGGTACGAAAATTCTCGTAAGATTCGTCCCATATCGAAAGTTCCATAATACTAGATAGTACCAACAACTAAAAAATATGTGACATTATTACTTTATTATTATTCATGAATAAATTGTTTGAATCAGGCGCCACATCCTCTTGTTCTTCAATTTGATCGGTCGCACATAAAAAGGCACTTATTAATATATAAATTAAAAACGTTTAACTTCAACGATCTAAGACGAACAGATCAAGTTTAAAATATTAAAAACTGAAAACGTTTGAAATTGTATTTTTTTAAATTATAAGCATTTAAATCTTTCATAATAAGATATTTAAATAAAAAATTCAGAATTTGAGCGATTTAAATACTTATCGAATAATTTTGCAAATCGTAAAAACTGCCAAATTAAAACGTTTTTTGTACCCTTCCTTTTGTTCAAAAGAAATTTCTTTTTACATAAGTTTTGTCATTTTTAAGTATAAAAAATTGAATAACTCCGTGATAAATAATAATGTCTTAGGTAAGAATATATCAATAATACATTAATTAAAATTGCGTAAAATGTGTAGTACATTGAATATTATGTGTAAATAAGATAATTAATATTTCATGACAAAATTTAAGCTCGTGGATAAATGAAGAATAAAATAAAAAAATGGAATTGACAATAGTGAAAAATACTAAAGTTGCCTTGAAATGAATAAATACAACTCAAAGGTCCGAAAGCCAAAAAAAATTGTCTTTTATTTTGTATGTGTAGGATATCTTATTACTATTTTTCGATCTGAAACAAAATCTTCGCCTGACCTGTTTTTGAGAAAAATTCCATTTGTAATGTAAAATAATGAAAATACCCTGTTTTTCTCGAAAACAAAGTTAGATACGAAAAAAAGGTTTAGAAAGAAAAATTTTTCCAATTGGAAAAATTCCTATAAAAATCCCCCCTTTATAACTTTAAATTGAGTTTTAAATATCACTTCGTTTTTTAATAAACTAGATTTTTCGATTTCACTATAAATTTATTTTTTCTTATTTTTTATACTCAATATAATTATTTTTAGTAAAAAAGCTATAGGAATGTACTCATACCCACATTTTTAAACATTAGACAGTTCAAATAATAATATTTATTTGTTCTAATATTTTGATCTAGTATAAAAGAGTGAAAAACGAATTTTGACCTATGCTCTTGTTTCGTTGCATAAAATTATTTAAGAGAAAGTAGACTTCATTTTGATCTTAAATACAATTTTTTAAATAGAGACACTAAACTTATTATTCGTTCCAATATGCAGGGTTTGCTTATGAATATTTTAAGAGTTCTTTTAATTGAGGCCAAATAATTTTTACCTCAATTTATTAAAAGATATTTTTTTATTCAAATATTTCTATCAAAAATGTTTTAAATATTAGCAATTTCAAAAATGTATAAATTTTTTCATTGTTTCTTTTCCTATTTGGAAAATGCAATAATCTTAATAGATTGGTTCAGAATCAACAACAACAAAAAAGGTTTTCAAGAATACGAACTAAAATTAAAAATTATGAAAAAGGGTATTTTTGTAGGAATTTTTCGATGGAGCAATTTTGCCGTCTCCACTTTTTCGCATATCTTGATTCGCATTCAAGAAAAACTTGGTATTTAGATTTTTCAAATTAAAAAAATAGATTTTTTTCAAAAACGGCTCGGTCAAAATTTTCTTTTTTTTATTTAAAATATAGTAGTAAGACATCCCAGATACCATATCGAGAAACCTTTGGGTTGAAGACATTTCAACGGAACCGTGGAACATTTTTTAAAGTAAAAATTTGTCTTTGCCAGAATAACGTACACCTTTATGTCTTTTATCATTTGTCAAAATTGCAGATTGATAAATTCCTTGTTTTATTGATCAGTTTGTGAAATGGTTTTGTCTTCTTCAAGAAAATATTACTTGATAAACTGGTCAATTAAAATAAATTGGATGAATTCGAGTACATTAAAAAATTTCGGTATAAATACCTATATTTTTTTCGGTATATATAGGCACTGCCTTAGAAAATTGAAGTCAATTCAAGTGATTTTAACTAAATGAAAATTTCATATATTTCCAACAAAATAATTTCCAAATAAAGAAAAATCAAAAACCGTATCAATCTTTTTACTTTCTGTTGAAAATTTTATTTGTCATTGTTGACTAAACGGTTTTCAATGGCCCAAAGATAGAAATTTAAAGGTCTTTAGGCATGAAATATATCTTGAATGTCCATCTGGGATATAAATGTAAAAGCGGAACTGCTTTGAAGATGTCACTTTGGGGTCGTTTCGTGGCATCAATACGAATCGATCGGAAAGTGCAGGTTGAAGAAAATTCTCTTTCCGCAAAAGAAGCTCATTCACAAGCCACAAGTGAATGCATACAGGAGCCGACCTCTTTGTAACTTTGCACTTCCGTGGCAAGAACTACGCCTTCCCGTCATTGTGACAGATTTTCTCGGATGTTCTTGGTCGGGTTTGTATCTATGTTGCGTTTCAACGCTCGGCTAACTAGCGTCGCGCATGGGTCAGGATGCGATACAATAATATTGTATAAGGCCCTGAAAAGAGGCCTTGGGGGGCGTGGATCCGACGATCGACGACTTCGAATCTGTCCAGGAAATAAGTGTAGCCTTACCGCTCAATTATTACACAAAAATCGTCTGCACGTGCCCACAATTGCTTCCTTTCCCCGAAAAAGAAAGTTTCCAAGATTCTGAAAATATTATTACTATTTGGAAATATGTAACAACGATCAAATTTATAGGAGATTCGAGCTGTGATTCAAATCTTTTCCTAGATTTTATGAAAGGGATCATAATATCTAATCTAAATGCTAATTGGAACCAGCTGAAACTGAAAAAAGTCAATAAATCGAAGCCCATCAAAAAGGGAATGCCTTTCGATAATTTGGTGTCATTTTCCATCCTTGGTAGTTTGTGGCTAGTTCCCTATCATTGAAATTCGACGGTAATGAACTTCTACTATTATAAGCTCATATAAGCTAGAATCAGACCGTTCGAAAGGGCCTTTTTTCGGCAACGCCATCTGTCGAATCGGACGCAAACGCCTTCAATCACTCGTGTTTTGAAAACACCAACGTGCCCACTTTACTGATCCGATCGGATAGCACTGAATCGGCGAGATGATTGTAGTCATTACGGTTCACGAGTGCGTATTAGAATTTGTGCTGGTATAGGCCTCCATTATTCCCGTTTCGTGCCTATTGCCTTTCGAACTGACATTCGTATATCCGCGGTTATGGTTAGAAAAAAAGGAAATCGGGCCAGTACCAAATTCGAGAGCTGCTAAATCGAGCCAGGAGCACGCGCGTTCGGTAATAACGGTTCTCTGCAATACATCTTATTAGCAGCGATATTAGTAATCATTATAATAATGAGAAACAAGCGAGCGTAACTACATGGCGTATGGTTGTTAACAATACCTTGAATTATCTCGGAATGGGGCATCCGGCTTACTCGAAGGAAGGAGAGCACGACATTCTGAAAGGTGTTGCCCTTTAAAGTACAATTGTACCGAAAAAGAACAATCCTTGAAACTAGTTCAAAAATTCGAGTTGTTTTTTAGTACCACAATCACCAAATTACAGCACAATTGACTTTGTACTTTCTTTTTTTCAAGTATATTTTAGTACTCATGTTATTTTGAAGTACCTTTCTTATTTACTTTTCTTCTAAACTTCATTAAAAGTCAGGAAAGCAATCAATGATAGGAAGATTGAACTGACTGTATTTCAATTGGATTCAGCTGAATTCTTAGCCAATTAGGAATCTAAGATTAGATGAAGATTTCAAGTATCATTTTATTTGAAAAAAAAAAATGTTGAACTCGTGACTCATAAACTCATTTGCTGTGCACATTAAACACGTTCCATGTATTCTCACTAATTCCACGAGTATTTACCTTTCGTGCCGACACGTAAGAAAGCATTAAACGTCAGGCTCGTTATATTTCTTGCATCGTTGCCGCAATGCCGCAGCCATCGCGACAAGCTTCCTTTCGCTTATTCCTCGCCTCTTCTGTTTTTTTTATTTATTTCCTTTTTATTCGTTCCGGCCTGACAAATTACAGTTATATCTCAATCCACATATACACTTATGTTGTTCACTTAAGGATATCGCACATACAACCCAAACATGCAACTCTCGTTTTCAAATCTCTTCTTACGTTTCGAAGAAAAGTAATTTAGTTCACATCAGCTGCAATTTTAACTCAAGATACGGTATTAATAGCAGAAAACATTCTTTGTCATATTCAGATGATATACACTTGTATAAAGGTGCCATAATTTTCATATGAAATACAGGAAAACAAAGGGAAAAGAACGTCTGAATAGGACTGTTCATATAGCACTGGGATATTGGGGGATATACAATTAATATGCAAAGATATCTGGTAAAATCCATGGTGATACACTTGTAATCCTGGGTAATCTACTTCATTTTTTATCCGAAATAATCCATTTATAAACGGAGTAATTCAAGTGATCTATATTAATGCACTTACAATCCTAGACAATTGACTTACAATCGTAGATAATTCAGTTGTAACCCTAAGTAATCCACTTGTATTTCTAAGTAACCCACTTGTAATCCTGGAAGACCATTTTTTAATCCATGGTAATTCACTTGTATTCCACTTGCAATCCGGATTAATACACGTAATCTAGGGCAATACAGGTAATCTGCCGTAATCCACTTATAATGCTAAGTAATCCATTTCTAACCCTAGGTAATACATTTTTTATCAGAATCAATCTACTTATAAAGCGGATTAATCCAAGAAATCTGGAGTAACCCACTTGTAATCCTAGGTAATCTAATTACAATCCTAGGTATCGACTTCTAATCTTAGATAATGCGATTGAAACCCTAGGAAATCCACCTGTACAGTAACTCTAGGTAATTCACTTGTAATCGTGAGAAATACACTTGTAATCCGCGATAATCGCTTGAAATCCGGCGCAATATACTTGTATTTCGAGGTGATGCGTTTAATCTCCGGTAAAACATTCGAAATCCTATGTAATTAACTTGTAACCCTAAGTAATACACTTGGCATTTGCGACAATCGACATGTAATTCTAGGAAATCACTTGTAATCCTGCACAATCAATTTGTAGTCCTAGATAATCCACTTGTAATATGTAGAAATCCCATTAATCCACGTGTACTTCTAGACATCACATTTGTAATCCACTTGTAACATGTAGTAAACCAATTAATCTACTGTAATCATAGGCAATCCACTTTTAATCCTAGAAAATTGATTTGTAATCCTAGGTAACCCACTTCTAATCCTAGGTAATACGCTACTTATAATCTTTCGTAATCGACTTGTTATCCTAGATAATTATTTTGTAACTCTAGGCATTGCACCTGTACAGTAACGCCAGGTAATTCACTTGTAAGACATAGCTCATAACTCCACTTGTAATCGGCAGTCATACCTTGCAATTCGGCGTAATCTACTTGTAATCCGAGAAAATACGCGCAATCCACTTGCGATAATCCACTTGTAATCTTAGGCAATGCAATTGTAATCCTGAATAATAAATTTGCAGTTCTAAATAATCCACTCATAACCCTAGTTAATACACTTATAATCTGTAGTAATCAAATTAATCCACGTGTAAACCTAACCATTACAGTTGTAACCATAGATAATCCACTTATAATCCTAAATAATTCATTTGTAATTTACTGTAATCCACTTTTAATCCTAGGTAATCTACTTGTAATCCTATGTAATCCTATGTAAATTGTCGGTAATCAACTAATAATTTGTAGTCGTCTAATTAAACCACGTGTAATTCTTGGTAATGGGTATCCAGCAGATATCTTCAAGATATCTACAGGATATCTCAGACATAAAATATCATATCCGGTGCCGTACGGCTAAGTCTTTAAAGGATAATAAACTTATTTTTTGGTCGTAATCTTAAAAAGTGTGAGAACTTTGTGTCTGAAGGGTAAGATCCTCGATTTCTCGTTGATATTTTCTCTCTTGCACCTCGATGAGTACAAAGTACTGGAAGATACTTAGACGTAATGACGCTGCCGTGATCGTAAATTACGAGGAGGCCGCGAGAACTCGTGTCGATATAAAAGGGAAGCTGACTTCTGGAATAAATTCTTTCGTATACAGCCAATCTATAAATCCAGTTCGGTTTTTTTATATCGAAATAATTTAGAGATTATTTTATATTTCTGAGAAATAACAAACGTAAATATTAAAAACTATAGCATTGATATACACGCGCGCTCCACAGCGCGGGACACATTACATTGGCAATTATTATAATAAAAATGAAAAAAAAAGATTGTTATTAATTTATTTTTAAACTGCACAATTCTCCAAGTTTTCAAGTTTTATTTTTAATCTTTCAAATTTTGATTGTCCTATTTAAAAGTGATGAATTCTATTGCTTTTTTCCTATGCCATATATACATATATATATATCAATTATAGTTGTAGCATATTAGACCAATTCCATTTCAAATCAGGAAAAATTTCAAGAAAATTCTAGGTCAGATGTCAGAATGATCACAGAAAAAACTGGGGCTTCTATTAGAACCAATTTTTGGTTCCAAAAGAGCTGCAACAAAAAGGAACCTCTCATGCCGAAATCGAACCCAAAATGATAAATGCTTTCTAAAGGAACCCAAAGTATGGATTCAAATTGTTATAATAGAGCCTTTTGACACTTCTGTCTTGACTCACTTCATGATTTTGCAAGTTAATGCTGCACATTTCACTTTATAATTCGAATTAAATAATATTTTACCGGGAAAAATTGAATGAAGAAACTAGGTTATAGACATTAGTCATTCTTGGAAGGAAGATAGTGCACATGAAATGTGACAGTTTCCAAGGTTATGCTGAAAATCCGACTTTTTCAACTGAGCATGTGCCAAACAGCGCGGCATCATTTGAAATTATTATAATATTAACTTGCAATATTACGTTAAAATTAAATTTTTTTAATAAGTTAATTCAAAAGCGCAGTTCAAAACGTCGGCACCCGCCCGTGGCCATTCATCAGATATCAACGAACTGAAAAGGAACCCTCAAAGAGAGTTCCTTTAGAGCCTAATTTGTAAAGGATGCCAACTTTTACATGAGCTGCAACGTTACTGAAGCCCCAGTTCTTTCTTTGATTTTTTATTTAAATATATAATTCCAGAGAGAAAATAAAGGGACACGTATTTTACAGTTTGAGCACTAAGATTTTTTTGATTTTTTACAATCATTTGAAGGTTAATCGTGAATTTTCAAAAAAGGACAGAGATTTTATTTGAAAATGAATTATTTTCCCAATGAGCGTAGGTATTCGGAATTTTATTTTTATAAAATTCTTTAGTGGATTTTCTCAAAAACCTCACTTTTTACCCTTTTTCTTCTTTAGGAATAGATGTCAATATTTACTACATATTTCTTGATCTCCGCTTACTGCAAATCACTGCTTCATATTGAAAAACTTATTTTTGATAAATCGAATTTTCGCGTTTTTATCTAAAACAACGAAAGATTTTAAAAAATGTCAAAATAAAAGTTTAAACATCTAGGAAAGTTGTCAAATCAAAAATGGTCAAGTCCCCATAAAATTTATAGGATGCTTTCCTTATATAAGAAGTAACTGTAAGCAAATAGGGGAAACATACAAAAAACATTGCGCTTTCCGAAAAATTTTCTTCATTTTTTGTATTGAATTTCGAAAACACAAAAAGAATATTTTCTGGAAAATCCCATCTTTTTAATTTTAATAAAATTTCTGAAAAGTTTCTGCTAATAAAAAAAAGGCATCATTTCATTTTTATGCTGGCTAAACCACTTTTAAAGCCGGGAGAATTAAAAAAATATATATTTGTAATTTTTTTTCTTGCAAACGATGCAAGATATCACAAAAGAGCAAGAAGTGCTTTTTTTAGTAGAACTTTTCCAGATGTAGAAACCTTTATGGGATAATTTTTTTTACTTTTCGTTATCTAAGAGAAATATGCGAAAATTCAATTTTTCAAATACAATTTGTTCAATGTGGAGCAGGAGATTTCTGTACCTCGGCCTGGGTTTGCTTATTCAGAACTTGAAAAATAAAGTACTTTTACTTATCATGATTAACTTAATTTTTTTTTTATTTTGCATTATATCAGCTAGCCTGAAAAATGTATCCTTTCAATCAATTTATATTATTACGATTCAAAATATCCAATGGTAACGAAACATACGTATTTTCATTGTCTGGTTATTATAATTTCTTGTGTGGTTTCGTGGAAAAGTTGAATTATTTTTTTCTCAGTTTGATTTGCCATGGCTAAAACCATAAATATTGGCAGTAGAAGGCTGACTAATAAACTTCAACACACAGACAGACATACAGACAGACAGACATGTTCGTAAAAACTATTTTTTCTCACTCAGGAGGTCCCAAAACGTCGAGAATTGAGGAAAACTGGATAGGTCCAAAATCACATGAATCTAAGACATTCCATCTAAGTGATGAGAATGTAAAAATTAATTTTAAAAAGTGGGATTTTGAGAAAATCCGGTTTCAAGAATTTGAAAGAAAAAGCCGCTGTTTTCCCACTTTTTAAGTTAAAAAAAATTTTTTGGTATCCATTGAAAGAGCGAGAATTTCCACAGCGAACAAAGAAAGAAAATCCAGAATATCTAGACTTGTTCGCAAAATACTGCACTTTTAAAGAAAATTCTGTGCATTTTTTAGAATTCGCAGGTAATCTTTAAATGATTCTAAGAATAAAAAAATGTTTTTATCAAAATGTAAAATACGGGTTCCTTTTTTTTCTCATGGAACGATATA
The DNA here is from genome assembly GCA_932195095.1 of Andricus curvator. NCBI lineage: Eukaryota > Metazoa > Arthropoda > Insecta > Hymenoptera > Cynipidae > Andricus > Andricus curvator. The sequence continues at coordinate 369,991 of CAKNYM010052753.1, read as the reverse complement.
TCCAAATACCAAGTCATCCCTAAATTGATTATTAACCATGAAATGAATCACTTACATTTAAAGTAATTGTTTATATATTAGGGCTTTTCAAAATTGTTAATTTCATACTCTTCTATTTATAAATTATACAATATTAATATAGACTACTCTATTTTTTTAAATTAAAATTATTAGTGTCGAAAAATGAGCGATGCAGTAAACTATTTTAAATAGGATGTAATAAATTTGGTGATATTTTTGTATGTAAAAAGCAGCTTTACTTACGAGCCATCTCGCGAAAGCGAAAGCCGACATCGGAATTGCTTTCCGACTAATGGACTTGCACCGGTAAATCACCTGACAATACTGGACCAGAAGAATTACGAGCGAATCGTCGATTCCTTCAATTACATATATATCATCCCCCAAAATGTAGAAAATCTAGAAAGCGAAAATAGTATAAGCTAAATATGATAACTCAGAAAATTCCTCAAATCAATATTTTCAATAGAAATATAATAAATTTGATATTAAGGAAGATGAAAGACTCCGAGATAAAAATGTATAATATGGGATACGTGTGAAATAGAGGAGTAGAGGTAGTCGGCTCGCATATCTAAAACTGGGATCTCTAAACTCCAAAGTACCGAACCTTTCAAAAGCGAGCAATGCTGTAAATAATGGGAAACGTAAACGGCGCCGAGATAATATTTTCTTAACACCTCGTCAAGGGGTTGGACATGACGGTTTTACTCGTGCTGCATTATATTCGCTCGCCAGTAAATCTACACCATGCACACCTTCGATTCCTCCTAGGTCGTTACCAACCGACCCTGGGATCTCGACAGGTTGGAAGTCAGGTATTCCTTTTACTTTCTCACAAAAGTTCTCGCCATTTCAACTTAGAAAATCCCATCAGTCACACGACCCTTGTAATTTGTCACATTTTTCCTTCCTCCGAAACTTAAAATTATTCTCTACTTTTTCTACATAGGAGCGAATCCATTTCAAATCTACTTCAAGTACTAGAATCTCTGAGAGATGAAATATGTTGTTTACTAGAGGAAATTAGGCAATACGTATTTTTCGGATTTGTGAAAAAAATGTCCCCGAAGTTAGGGAGCGTCCATTAATTACGTAAGGCTCTTACTATCAAAGGCAAAACTGTGATTTCTATTAAAACCAATTTTTATTTTCTGAGGAGCTGCGACAAAAAGGAACCCCTCTTGCTGAAAAGAAACACAAAATGATGAATTTGTTCCAAAGGAGATACCAGTTAGACCTCCAAAGGAACCCAATTTTAATAGATACTTTTTCTAAGAAACCTATTTTTCGCTTTGCCCACTATCCATATAAAGAAACTTTTCGTTTGAACTCATCGGTCGATAACTGTAAATCGGTGTTTTTAAATCCCTATCTTACCAACCACCACTTTGCAAGCGATTGGTTTGTGAATGCGCCTTCATGTTGTTCTATTCAATTGTCTCCAAAGGAACCCTTTTGGGTCTCAAAGGATTTCTATTGGACTTCAAGTTCTAAAAGATACCAACTTTTATTTAAGCTACAAATTTAGTGAACCTTCAGTTTTTTCTGTTGTACAAAAAGCCTTACGAAGGGGAGAGGGGGTCTAAAATTAAAAAAAATTCTTCTGTAATTAGCGGATGCTCCCTTGCGAGTATTTGAATTTCGACTTATATTTAAAAAAGTATAAAGTCTTTCTTTAAAATTCTATGGTTTTTTATTCAATTCAGGTGTTTGAATTTTCTTATCGGATTCTCGCGAGGTTTACCATTATCTTTTAAAATCCGTCTGAAATTTAAAAAAATACGATTTGTTTGAAAATATGAAAAGTCGATTTTCAACAAAAATCCACACCTATATTCTATGCGAATTAAACCATTTTTGTACTCAGGAGAATTTCTTTTTCATAAAATTGAATTTTTCATTTTTTTCGAAAACAACTAAAGATAAAAAAGTTTCAAGATGAAACTTTGCACATGTGTAAAATTTATATGAAAAATTTCTCTTGCTCTTTTGTGTTAAGAAAATATGTATTGTAAAGAATAACAGGTGGGAGTTTCCAGAACATCTTCTTTTCATGTTTTCCAAATTCGATACAAAAATTATAATAATAATTTTATTTTTTGTAATTTAAAAATAAATGCCTGGTAATATAAGAAAGGCATCGTATAAGTTTTATGCGGACTAACCCATTTTTGTGACCGAGAGAATTTTTTTTCCTGAAAATGTAATTTTCTTTTGTAGACGTTGCAAGATATCACAAAAGTGCAAGAGAAATTGAAAATGTCTAAATTTGATTAATTTCAGATTGAACCTTTAACTTGCAGAATTTTAAATCAGAAATGCTTGAAATTATATAATTTAGGAAGAAATAAGTTCCAAATGAACAATGTATAATTTAACAATTGTAAACAATATTTGAATGTAAATAACTTAAAGAATAACTAATTATAAATAAATAATATAGGTATCTTGTAGAATAAGAAAAATTTCAATTTGAAGTTTCACAAAAGAAAATGTATACAATATAAAAAGAATGTAGTTAAAAAGTGTTTTTTTTTTATATTTCAGAATTATATATCCTTTCCAATTAATACAAATTCAAATGAAACTAGCTGTGAATTCGATCTCGAGTGTTTGCACTTTGTTTGTATTTATAATTATATGGTGCTCATTTCACGAGCACTTTGCTTCCCGTTAGTAAATGTATTTGCTTCCTCATAGAGGAAGCATTACTTATTTTTTTCAATAATAGACAAACCAAAGTCTTCATTTGGATCAATTTAAAAATATAAAATTACAAAAAATACAAAATTACAAAATAATACAAAATTTTGTTAAATATAATGACAAAGCAGACAAATCAATTTTTGTATTTGAAATGATAATTTTTCGAGGTGGAAAAGGGAATGGAAAAGTTCTGTCGCACCCTATCCCTTTCCCAGCTTTACGATTTCTTGACAAAAATTGTCAGAATTATTATATTTGAAAATTTATGATCAAAAAGTCTTTTCTATTCATGCGTCAACTTTGAATTATGTCGATGAAAAAAGTTTTTCTGTTTAAAACAGATGATTCAAATATTATAAATGAGCCTAACTTCCTTAATCTTCAAAAAGTGTATTAATATTATATATCAATCGATTTTCCTCAAATCAAGGAATCTTTTCCGTTTATGCATCAATTTTGAATTATGTTAGTGAAAAAAGTTTTACCATAAAACACCGTGTTTTCCGAGGTGTTTTCAAATATTATGCATTAACATAGCTTCCTTACTCTTCAATAAAATGTATTAATATTATAGGTCAATCGATTCGCCTTGAATCTACACATCTTTTCTGTTCTTGCATTTACTTTGAATTATGATAATGAAAAAAGTTTTACTATAAAAAACCGATTTTAAATATATATAAATTACCATAACTTCCCTACTCTTTAATAAAATGTAATAATATTATAGGTCAATGGATTCGCCTGGAACCAAGCAATCTTTTATATTCTTGCATCAACTTTGAATTATGCTAATAAAAACAGTTTTACTATAAAATACCGTCAGTTCCAAGATATTATTGGTCAAAATAAGCCCTTCAAATGTCATCAATTTATCTGCAACCGTTTTCAAGTTATCGTGTTCACAAAAAAGAGTGACATCTGCACACACATCCACACACAGACACATCCGGACAATTGCTTAGAACATTGTATTAGACATTTTTAAATTGAGGAAGATCTAATTAAATGAATTGAAAAATTTTGGAAAATGTTACCATCACAAAGCTTCCTCTATGAGGAAGCAAAAGATATAAATAGGAAACCAAATTAAAATTCGAAACTAATACACGTTGACAAGTTAAAAATTTTAGAAAGAAATATTTTAAAAAGACCACATCCTTTGATTTTCAATTTTAAGATAATTAGGATATGGACACTGAATATTGAAGCTTATTCAGTTTCAAATTGTTTCAAATTTGAATTTAAAATTAAAAAGAAATTCTTTTCTTTGAAATGAAATGACATTTCAAGCATTGATGATTTGAAATTTGTATAGTTAATTGAAACTTGAATTGGATTGAAAAAAACTTTATTTAAAAACTGAGGTCTAGAATTTGTTCTTAATTGCCCTGGAAAAGGCCAGGAATTTTAAAATCGAAATTGTGTAGCAGTTGGCACAAAAAATGTAATCAAAAAGTTTGATAACAAATTTCTTCTTATAAATATAATGAAAAAAACTCAGAAATTCAAAATTGTATCAAATTCTTCTCAACACGAAAATATTTCAGCCCGCATAAAACTCAGGCAAAAAAAATGAGCGGAGATTTGTTCTGAAAGTAGACTTTCTATATTTTCAAGCAAATCGTCGCTATTTTGTTGATTTTAAGCTTTTTTTTAAATTTCCCATGGATTTTGAAAGAGCATGGTAACTCGATATTCAATAAAGAATTGTAAGGTAAGGTAATAATTGATCAGAGATATAACTTATATTGATCGCTTAAAAACCTCTTTTGAAATCCGGGAATCTCAGAATTAACCTTCATGGGGAGTGCAAAAAATTTAATAATCTCGATCGTGGGTTGCTGGAAAGAAGAATAAATATTTTTATAGTCATTCTGGTGAAAATGTACTGAAGCCCAGGAAGGCATTGGTAAATTGTTGGTGGGCAGATTTTACCCTGAAGACGGGTCGAAGTTATCGATGGATGTCTTGGTCGAGAGACGATCTGGATTACTGCTTTGATTCCGGGCAAGAAAACGAATCACCAACGGATATTCAATAATCGCTTCGAAGTAAGGATACGAAATCAATTGCAGAGAAAGCCGAGGATCGTCGAAACATTTTTCCCTTCTGAAAAGAAGCCTGCTTGAATTTAATTGAAGGCTGCCTTTAATCCTTTTGTTACTGACCCGCAATGAGTTCTATTTTACCATTTTTTTGTAATCAACCGGAACATCTTATAATCTATACGTATACTGCTTTATACTTTTAAATTTGAAAAAAAATTGAAATGGTTAAATTTGGAAGAATTTTAATTGGAAATCTTCAAAGTTACAGTATTGAAATTTAAAACGTTCAAAATTATATAATTCATGAAATTGTGAAAATTTGGAAACTAAAATGTTAAAGATTTTAATTTTCCTAAGAGAAAGGTTCAAAATTTAACAAATTTATCAAATTTCAATTTCTTTTTAATTGAATGTCTCCATTATCGGAGAAAATATTTTATTCAACGGAGTAAGGTGTATCTTTATTCATAGTTTAAACTCGTCATTTTTTCACAACTGAGAATTTTTCTGATTGGTTTATATAAACTTGAAGTAACAAAAACATACTTGCGAGACTATTCGCTACCGCGAATGACGATAATCACTACGCAGTAAGGGTATACTTTATAAGTAACGAAGGAACGCGATACTTGTTGAATTGTTTTTACCCCAATCTCCATTGGTAGTTGGTTTTTCAGCATTTTTGCTGAAGATATAACGATGGTAAATTATTAATTCGTGGTTCAGACCTGAAAGCTGAGGATAATTGAATATTGTTTTCATAGCCTGCAGAGTGCAGAGTCCACACTTAATTCACGCCTTGGAACCTGTACTTAGATCTAAAAAATTAGAGCTAGATGAAACAGAAGTTCATCCGCACGTGGAGCAGTTCCTTGATCATTTTTGTCAATAAACATCTGTCAAAAAAGTGAGCAGCTTTTAAAAATCTAAATTTTTATTTTTAGTTTCAATTTTTATCATAATTTGAAGACGGAAGGTGGTCACTGACCGGGATAACTGGGAATTAGTCTGGAATTTTGAACACCATGAAAAAGCAGGGAAATAGCTTAGGACTTTTTTGAAAGCCGGGGATTTTTCCGAATTGTTTTTACTTTTGCAATAAATATCGTCTTAATCTTTGAAAAAAATGTGTTCGAAATTGTGCTCAGTCTTAACAACCATCGCTGTTAAAATATCGAAGATCATTTTATATTCAACCCTTGCATGCACATCCCGGGTACCCGCGGTCTGCGTACCCACATAGCACACTTCCCGTAAAAAAACTGGGTCTGTCCCAGATTTTTTTCGGGAAAAGCATAGGTCTAAACCTGGGAGAGACCAGGCATTCTCACGAAGTGTGCTATGTGGGGTACTTTTTTGGATTAAGTGGAGTAAAAATTAAAATTTCACTTGGGGTCTCCGAATCGTCGTTATTTAGCTCAATTCTAAACAAAAGGTGTATTCAGAATTTATTAAGGAATTTTTTTTGCAAAAATAATCGACTTCAAAGTATGCATATGTTGCGGACACACCCAGGGTACCCGGGTACCCACCATAACAAATTCAACTTTAAGTAAATTATTAATTTCTTATCAAGTTATTTGATTCATGAACGAAAAATATTTTGAGTAATAATGAAATGAATTATAATTTGAGTAATTATTAATTAATAAGTAATTATTTGTTACATGATGTGTGTGGCAACCAGACGTGCAATATTGTGCGTCGGGTTGCAGCGTAAACGTTCAATTCGCGAGGTCCGCTAGGGACAGAAGGAATTTTTGTTTTGATGTTTTGTGTGTTTTAGAACGTTTTGTGCCTTTGGCACTCCCTTTTGATATTTATTCATTTAAATAAACGACAAAGAAATGCTATCAATTGCATAATTATTTAAAAAATTGAAAAAAGGGACGTGGACACCCGAGTACCCCGGGCGGGTAACAATGTGGATGAAGTTACAAGTGCACACAAGGGATAAGATTTTAAGGTTTATGTTACGTTAAAAAATGAATGTTCCTTTTATAATATATATTTAAGAATTTAAAATTTGTGTTGGTGCATCGCTGAAATACTAAAGTTCCTTTTATATTTGAGAAGAAAACTTCTTTTTTAGATATTTAACCCATTAATGCCTGAATAACAAAAATTTTACAGCAAGTTTGAGCTCCTACATTTTGATGAAGCTAAGAATAGCACGTAACGTGTTATTGGGACTCATACTAGCAAAATATGGAGGATCTTTTTTTCCAATATCAGGCTGCAAAACATTGCAACACTTGTGAAATTTTCCATTCCAGTTCATCATATTGGATATACCACTTCGAATATTGAAAATCTGATCACGAATTCGCAATATTCGACCCAAAAAATCTTGTGCACAATTTCTATCCGCAAAAAAGAAAATTTCTCGGAAGTATGTCCATCATATTGGATCCGCAATTTTGAATTTCGCGAATCTGATCGCGAATTTGCAATCAGCGACCCCGAGAAGCCTTGTATACAGATTTTCATACAAAAATGGGAATTTTCTAAAAAATTAGTCCACCATCTTGGATCCGCCATTTTGAATTTTGCAAATCTGATAGCAAATTTGTGATCAGCAACCCAAAAAACTATTAGTATATATCCATTTTGAGGAATATTTCAATTCAGAAAGAGTAAAAAAAGTAAAGTGGGGTAACATCTATAAATCTGCATGAAAAATAATTCACAAGTGTTGCAATTTTTTGCAGCCTGATAATGGAAAAAAAAGATCCTCCATTTTTGCTAGTATGAGTCCCAATGACACGTTTCCTGCTATTCTTAGCACAATAAAGCCATTTTTTCGCACAGAATCGATCGTTTCCCAAAAAAATGTATTTTTTTACTTAAAATTGCCAAAAAACAATAAAACTAAATTGTTTTAACTTTTTGCAATGGTCTGAGAAAAACTTTGTCCCGAGGAAAATGTATAGCGTCTTCATCAAAATCTAGGAGCTCAAACTTGCTGTACAAGTTTTGTTATTCAGGCATTAATGGGCTAACATAGTCATCGCATAGGTAACCGAAATTTATATAATATTAATTACTATTAATTGGCATGTCTTCAAATATAGGATTCTCACTACGGTTTATTAAATCATAGACTTCATACTATTTCCCCCATTTCTCTTTTTCCCACTTTTTAAAGAATTCCTCTTTATCCCCCCGTTTTCAAAAAATTCCCCTTTTCTTGTTTTTTTGCTTGAATGCAAACTGAATTAAAAGAACCAAATAAGAAAATATAGCTATTTTTGGTTTACAGTTAATTCTTTTTAATGGACAAGTCCACTTTTATATTTTTGGTTTAGAAATAATCTCATTTAGGCGAAAATTCAACTGTTTTGTTGAACATTCACCTTTTTGGATAAAAAAGTTAAATCTTTTTATGAAAAATGTCTACAATTACATTTTAGGTTCAGACTTCATCTTTTTTGGTTAAAAATTCAACTATTTTGTTAAAAAGTCATCTTTTTTTATTAAAAATTCATCTTTTATGGTTAAAAGTTAATTTTTTATTTAGAAAGTCTATAATTACATTTTAGGTTGAGAATTCATACCTTATTTTGGTTAAAAATTCTATTAATTAGTTGACAATTTATTAATTTTTTGAAAATTCAACTATTTTGTTAAAAAGTTATCTTTTTTAGTTGAAAATTTCTCTCTTTTGGGTAAAAATTATACTATTTGGTGAAAAATTTCGTTATTGTGTTGAAACTTCCACTATTATCTTAAAAATTAATCTTTTTGGTTCAAAATACATCTTTTATGGTTACAAGTTAATTTTTCTATTTAAAAAGTCTACAATTATATTTTAGGTTCAGAATTCATCTCGTTTGGGTAAAAGTTCTACTATTTGGTGGAAACTTTCTTTAGTTTCTTGAAAAATCAACTATTTTTTTTAATCGTCCCGAAAATTCGAGACAACTAGCCAAATTTATGAAAAATATTTGACTACTTTTTCCAAATTTCGGGATGCCGAGACACTTTGTAAAAAGTAATCCTTTTTGGTCAAAAATTCAACTGCTTTGTTGAACATTCGTCTTCTTGTAAAGAAAATTTGTCCTTCTGGATTGAAAATTCATCTTTTGGTAGAAAAGTAATATTTTTTGCTTGAAAATTTATCTTTTGTGGTTGAAAGGTATTAGTTTTTAATTGAAAAGTCTATTATCATATTTTCAGTCCAGAATTCATATTTTCAGGCTACAAACTCTACAATTTGGTTGAACTTGAATTAATTTGTTGACAATTCAACTATTTAAGGAAAAAGACATATTTTTCGGTTGAAATTTAACTGAATTTATTTGAGGTTCAGAATTCGTCTCTTTTGGTTAAAAATTCTACTATTGATGGGAAATTTGTACATTAACTTGAGTATCGGTTGTTAAATAGGATTTTGAATTTGATTTTAATCTAATTTAAAATTCTTAAATTTCAAGAAAATCTATCCTTTTAGATTGAAAATTCATCTTTTGGTAGAAACGTAATCTTTTTTCTGTTGAAAATTTATCTTTCTTGGTTAAAGATTCAACTCTCTTCTGAAAAATTCCTCTTTTTGGCTTAAAAAGTCAACTGTTTGATTGAAAATGCAACTGTTTTTAGTTAAAAATTAATTTTTTGACTGTGAATTCAACAATTCTGTTGAAAATTCATCTTTCTTGGTTGAAAGTTAAGTTTTTTGTTGAAAATTCATTTTTCCTCATTGAAAGTAAAATTTTGTCTAACACATTCGACACTTAGGAAAATGGTACCTACATTAATGTTATTTAAAGGAATTTATCCCCTTATTATTCAACTTTTTTTTTTAATCACGCTATTTCGCCTGTTTTAAGAGCATTTTGGGCTGTGATGTCTGGAATCACTTTTACAATGATTATATTTTACCTTGAAGTTCTAAAATGTTCAAATTTTAAAAGTTTATATAATAGGGCAATCAGTATTGAATAATTGAGCTGCCGGATCGAATAATGGCACATAAAATTATTTCACCCAGAGTGGGAAGGCCCCTGGAGGTTTTCTGAAACATTTCCGAAATTTAATTTTTAAAGACTATATCTAGATGTAGAATTTCATTGCGCATCTTTTTTTCCACAGGCAAAAAGTTGTCGCTTACACACGCTTAAAAGTCAATCGGGAAAAATTAGATTTTTGACCCTGAAGATATATTCTTAGTTAAAGTATGGAGTAACATTTGTAATCGTCTTTCTTTCAACTTCCATTCTTATATTCCTTTCCTACATTAGCATTAAGTAATTAAAAATGACCATTGAAAAATCTTTTTAAAAAAAAGCTGAGTGACGAAATCACTGCCTAAAATGAAAGAAGCACTCTAGACGAATCATCCTGCTTTAACCCCGAAGCAACTAATTAAATTATTTCAGGCATTGTACCGAACCAAAAAGAATCTATCAGTTGCCACTTTGAGCATGTCAATCTTCTGTAAGAAGGGCTATTGTACAGGTCGGACCCTAAGAGCTCAGTTCTCCAATTAGAGTGCCAAAAGATCGAGATTACCGTCCTTCGTTCCCTTCCGCGAAGACAGGTATGCCAATATTGCCTTTTAGAAAGACGATTTTGCTGCTAAGCAGGAAGGGCTACTTTAACACGAAATCTCTAAAATTAAAAAAAAAGAAGAAATATTCATCATTATCTTTAGGCTTTATTAAATTGAAACTATTTTAAAATCTCGCGCGAGTAGGTATTCGGTTTGAGGGAAAAATAATTTTTAATATAAAATATTTGTTAGATTCTTGAGTAAATTCAAAAACAGTTAAATTCATCCAAAATAGACGAATTTTGAACCAAAAAATATTAAACATTTTCCAAAAGAGATAAGTTTTCTACACAAAAAAATGTCTAAAAAACAGTTTAATTTTGTAATCCGAAAATAATTAACCTTCGTAACTAAAAACATGACTTTTTAACAAAGTTGTTGAATTTTTAATCAAAAAAGATTAATTCTCAACGAAAAATGTAATACTTGATATGTCAAGCTAAAAAGATTTAATTTTCAAATCAGCAACAGTTCAATTCATAAAAGAATTTAAATAGTAGAATCCTCAACCAAAAAGATGATTTTTCAACCAAGAAGATTAATTTTCTGCAAAAAAAAGACGAATTCTCAACAAACTGAAAATTAAACCAAAAATGATTTGATTTTAAACCAAACAGTTGCAATTTTAATTTTAAAAAAAGATTAAATTTCTCTCAAAAGACATGAATTTTCAAACCAAAAACACAAATTAAAGTTTTTCTGGTCAAGAAAGAAAAAAAATTTAGGTAAATTATTATTTGAAGGTAAAAATAATTTTTAATACAAAATACAAATTTCGAATAACTATTTATTTTTTAAGATTCTTTGTTTACATGCTTTAAGGTTATATAAATATAATTTTTCTAGGTGGAGAAAATTCAAATAGATTTGTGAAGATTTCAAATATGCCGAAAAAGTATCTAGAAAATTAATTTTTTTTTATTTTACATGATTTTACAACATTTTGAGCCAATTTACAAGATATTCAGGACTTTTTGACGTTGAATAACATTTTAAAATATTTTATAAATTTTCACATATCTTTCAAAGTTTTAAAATATTAATAATTTCTTTAAAACTTCTAAAATCCATAAATATAATTAAACTGACTCAAATTCTTCCTAAAATTGTCTTAAAAACTTCCGGATTCGTGTTTGCTAATTTTTAAAACCTTTTCTCATGTTTTAAAATCTTTTAAAATATCATCTTAAAATAAAATTTTTAATTATAGAATCACTTCAAATATTTCTAGGAATCATGAGAAATTTTTATTATTATCTTGAAACCTTTCAAAATCTTTAAAAAAATTCAAAATTTTATTCCGAAATCTTCCAAAATCTAGATTTTATTTTAGGGGTTTACATTTTTTTTTAATTTTCAATTATTTTTAACTTAAAGTTTTCCGGAAATTGTTTTAAATCCTGAAAAAATTAAAAAAACTTGTTTTAAACGTTCCAGATTTTTTTTTAACAAATTCTGATATCTTCAAAGCCTAAAATTAATCTTTTAAAATAAAACCTAAATCAGAATTCAGAAACAAATGTTATGATCAAATAAAATTACTTATTTGTAAATTTAAAAAAAAATGTATGGTGCAGAAAAATGTAAATCTATTTATATTAATAGATAAATACATATAACCTCATTTAATACTGTCAAGGGCGAGGTCAAGGGGTTATGAGTAGAATACTTTTGTCATTTTTAAAACATTTGGTTCAAAAGTTAAGAACAGAATTGTTGCCTTCATTATTAAAGAATCATTTAGAGTTTAAATTTTGTATTCTAGAAATAAATTTTTAGAATTGAAATTCCTTATTTGGAAATTGCGCTTCACCAAATTCCAGAAAATATTATAGAACAATCTGAAAACAGCCACTTAAAATCATATTCACGCAGTATGCAACCAATCAGGTATTCCACACAATGAGAGCGAGATTCTCGAGAATTTCGTTCCATCAATTTTATTAGTTAGGATTTTTCCTTATATAATAAAAAAATGAAAGGAAAAAAGATGAAGTGAAAAAAATATACACGTACAGGAGTAAAATCTTGTGGTCACTTAAGCGACGCGACGGATAGGTCCTCGCGGCTAGTGACTGTTGACTTTTTGTGGCTTCTGTCCATTAGCGGGATAAGATCTCTCGTCTCGAAATGGCTTTTGAACATGATTTTTTTGAAGACGATATTTTTTTCTTACTTTAGATCGAGAAATTTTACATTGAATATTTGAGAAAAAATTAATTATTTGAAAGTGCTATTGATAGAAGCATTGAATATCTTAAAATAACTGTTAATTTAGTGGTATTTACGGCGGGTCCCATCCGAGGATATCCGCGTCAATCTATCCAAGCGGACACCTTTACTTATTCCTCAACTGAAGGTTATTAATAAAAGGTAATAATGAACAATATATAATAAATAATAAAAAATAAAATAGAAACTTTATACATGCAAAAACTTATAGTTCAGACTTTCTAATGAAAAAGATAGAAACTCTAATTAATTTTTACGCTCTAATTTTTGAGAGATTTTCAAGATTATTTTGAGGCTGAAGAATTTTTTCCCGGCGCCAGGATTCATTCATGCCATTAGAATGAGCAAGGATCTAAAACTTGTTTGTTTAACGTATCTTTTCTAGTCTGCTTCATTTCCTTAATCTACTATTACATTAACTAAATGAACTTCAAGAAAAATTACTTGATCTCTTGAAGACCCTCGTGAACCTAATCGCCTATTGTCCTCTCCGACTTTGGAAAAGAGACGTGAAATCGGATTTCCTGGATGAATCTGGAACCTCTGTTCTCGATATTAATGGTGAATACACCACGGGGCGTTCCGTAGTCTCGGTTCATTCATTATTTTGCTGAAATGTGACTTTAAACGTTTCACAGTCTGATTATGGTTCATAATTGATTGTTGTACATGAAAATAAACATAAAAAAATTCATTTATTTTCGAAGTAAATTCTAAGAGAAATTATGTCTCGAGTTCTGTTCTTTGTTCTGATTTTGGGATTGGAAAACAAATTTATGGACTTTTTTAATGAGATTTGGAAAGTTTTGTTTTAAGAGAAGAAAGAAGAATTTCAAATTTCGAACGTTTATTGGAATTGTTTTCCCATGAAAGTTCAGATTGAGAAATTGTCTTTTGGTTCGGAGGACCTATTTGAGGTGGTAGATCGGAGGTATAACCTAAACGGGCTATCCGAAGAGAATCCTATAATGAGTCGGAACAACCTGGCGCCATTGGCTTCGTCACGGCCTGATTTTGTTCTCGTCATATTTCTGTTTTTCCTAGTCTCAGGAGAATCTTCTATTTTCATTTTGTTCCAATGAATCTTCCCAGAAGGTCGTCGTCCTCCTTTAATTGTCCAAAACGAATGGTTTTTTAATCTACGGACATTAATAATATTAATCGTCAAACAAAAATGCCGCTGCCAAGTATTATGGATGTATTCACCACGGGTGAATTAATGTGTGCTCATTTTATGAGCATTTTGCTTCCTCATAGGTATCAAATCAATTTGCTCCCTCATAGAGGGAAGCTTTTCCATAACAAAAGAAAAAAAGGATACTTTCAATATTTTTGAAGCTTATGTTTTTGTCTTACCGAATATTTTATTTTCAGTAAATCAGAAAGCCCCCTCAAATGTAAATTGGAGTGTTCTGTTACAATTAACAACTTTTTAACTTACGGTAGTGTTATATTCGAAATTAAAACCAAAGTTTTCTTTATAGAAAAAATGTAACTTTTTTTCACTTTCTAAGTAGCTATTGATCAAATGCAGTACTCCTATATTCCCAATATCAAAATAAAATACTTTTGAAAACAACGAAAATAATTTCGTTCAAATATTCAGAAACTATATTGGTAGGTTAAGGTAGGCCATGAAAGGTTCTAAATTTGGGCAATCGATTATAAATATATAATATACATTACTGAGAAATGTGTGTATTCCCAATATTTAAAAAGTTTTCCTCATATCAACAAGATAAACAATATATTTTTAAGATTCGTAAATCGGTATTGTTAGATTATAAGAGGTCTTGGAAGGTTCGTAAAGAGGTCATTCAACGCGTTTCTAAGACTCGATGAATTATAGCAGATACAGTACTGTAGTATTTCTAATAAGAGACAAAGTTTTTCTCATATAAACGGAATAACCAACTTTTTCGATACTTCATAAATTGGTACTGGAAGGCCATAAAAGGTTCAGCAATAGGTCAATGATGCGTCTCAAGGATGCGAATCAATATACTACATATAGAATTGTCTTACTTTAAATATCAAAAAAGTTGTTCTAATATAAACAGAATAAACAATGTTTTTGAAACTTCATAAATTGGTAAGGGTAGGTCATAAGAGCTAGATATCGTATTGCTGTATTTTAAATATCAAAAAAATTTTCTCATATAAACAAGGTAAAATTTTTTTTGAACCTTTCAACGCAAAAAACTATTTCTAAATGGCCGATCTAGCTCAAAATCCTATCGGACCTGGATATAAGTTACAGGCCTACAATTCGTCCAAACTGCATGATCTAGCTCTTTGACTTTTCGAGATATGGCGAACAGAAAAAAGTTACCCACAGACATTTCAAAAAATTGTATTTTTGAACTCCTGGTGTCAACTTATATCGAAATATCTCAACAAATTATATTTGAAAATTTAGGTCATTACAAACCTCCCTCTAAAGGCTAAAAAATTGAATAATTTTAGAAATAACTATGAATATGATCATAAATATAAATTATACTGTAAATATTTCTAAATTCACTTACTATAAATTTTAAGACCAGAAAATTTAAGAATTCTAAATTAGTAGCTTCCGAAATTGACTTGTTTGAAATTGAATAAGTAAATTTTTGATAAACATAATACTTTTCTATAATAATTATGTATCAATTCTTAAATTTTTAATAGTAAAATAAAGCCAGTCTTTATTAATAAACCACATTAATTTACAAGATTTTCCAAATGGATCTTTTAAGAATTTAACACATTAAAAAATAATCCAAACATGAACAATGTGAATTTTGTATTCTTCAGAATTGAAAAATTTAACGTGTATGATTGTATACTAGTACCATAAATAGAAAATTCTAATATTTCAAAATTAATCGTATTGACCATTTTAGACAATGAGATTTTCGAAAACAAAAAAAATTCCAAACTGCCTACAATATTTTTTTTCAAACTAAGGGTAATTCAAGAGAATATGAAAATTTGAAACTAAAAGATCAAGTAATATATTTGTGATGGATATGAATTTTACACGTTTATGAAGACATGCGACTCTGACAAAATAAACAAATTTCAAAAATCTTTTTAAAATGTATGGAAAACAGATAAAAATATTTAAACATATGCGAAGATTGACTATTTTCACGGATTATTTTAATTTTGACTTCAGCATTTCAAAACATCCTTTCATTTTATAGTATATATGTTAAATTAACATGGAGCGTTACCCTTAGTAGAAACTGGTCTAGAACTTCGTTAACACTCAAAAGGAACTCGTAGGGCTTAAATGTGGAAAAACTAGACTGAAGAATCTAGGTAGTGCCTAGATACAAAATAACTAGAATTTCCTAAACAGATTTGAATGAGGAAATCCTTGACTAGAAATCAATGAAATTTCCTCATTCAATACGAGATTAGTTTTTCCTTACCGACACCTGGATACAAACTAACTACGATTCCCTGATCAGTTTCAACTCGAAAGACCCCTAACTGATTTCTGAAAGATTTTCCTCGCTTGGCACGAGCGCTTTTTTCTGTCAAGGGTTTCGCGAGGAAAAGCGAGGGAAAAACTGTTATTGTGGCGTTGCGATATCAGCTGCATTTCGGTCGGTTACGGTGTCGACCAGAAAAGTAAATTTACAAGAAATCAAGTGCGAAATTTCCGCAAAAGAAATAAATTATTAAATAAGTTATTTCCGGGGAAGTAGAAAAAATAATATAATGTAATACACCTAACCTATAGAAAATAGAAAAAAATGTATTTCATAGATAGATTTGGATACGAATAAATATACCTATTTGTATTATATAGTAAGAATTGAATACAAGTAAATAAATTGAAAACCCTGTAATTATTAAATAATAATTAATAAAAAGTATTTGATAAATCTATTAATAAATATAAAATATAAAATGATAAATCTATTAAATGATTCATTTTCGAATATTCTGAATTATTTTTTGTTTTATTTAAATTTTTAATTTTCAAATATCAAAAAATATTGAATACTTATTATCTATTAAACGTCAATGAAAGATATTTTTTGAAGTTAGAATTTCTCAAAAGTTAATTCAAAGGTCATCATTATTTGAAATATATTGAAGTTTTTGGCTAGAAAAAAATCGAATCGCGAATTATAATAAAAAATTTCAATCGGATTTTTATCTGTTCGATTATTTTTGCAGACTCTGAAATGTTGTTTCTTTTAAATAGATTTCCAAATGGCTTACTATTTATAACATTTATAATTCATTTATTAATTACAGGATACTGTGATACTGTGCTGAAATCTATGTATAACAAGGGGATGTCACTAACGAAAAACATCACAGTAATTCTAAAAGGATATGTTCAATGAGAACTTGCACTGCTGTTTACAGCAGTTAAGAAAAGTGATAAGAAAAATTTTATTTTCAAAGAGACAGTAATGTCTAATTGCATTTTTTAACACAATTCAATTTTCAAAAATGTATGAATTTTTACTGATCACTATTAATTTTTCAGATTTTTTGACTATGCGCAAAAATGAAAAGGGTGAAACACTGTCCTCCGAAGATTTCGAAACGGCGTTGTCGAGTGTCATCCCCAACGCTAAAGATTGGGATGGAGGTAGGACCGAGCGGACTAAGGAGGCCAAGGACTAAACGAGGCAAGCGACCAAACGAGGAATGGAAAATCTTTCATGTAGTTTATATTTAAAAATGGAAATAATTTCATTAAAAACTACTTAAGTAAGTAACTAGATTCCTTCTAGACTTCCTAGTAAGTTCCTCACTTGAAGCAGCGTTACATTCCTCAGTAGTACCTGGCAAGTTGGGTGCTAACCAGATGTAGGGAAAAACTGACTAGAAACTTGCATTAAACTAGGACCAATTTCTACTAGAGAAGTCTACAAGATTATCATGACAACTTTTTGAATTTCCTTGAACAATCAAAAATTCAAATTTTGACCCCATGAAACATATGAAAAATGAAATAAAAAATTCCATTTTGCTTTCAGACTATGCAAGCTACAAAAAAAGATGATTAGACAAAGTTATTTATTATTTACTATTATTTATTATATTCCAGAAACGGAATTTTCGATTTTTTGGTAGCATTTTCAGCAATTTAAAACAAAACTGTTTCTTAAGCAATTAGGCGCTTTTTTTGGACATCAAAATAGTGTGTGGGTATTGTAATGGGAATGTGTTCCTTAAGGCCGATAGAGCCTTAAGTAAATAAACTTCCTTTGTAATCTAAAATAAAAACAAATTTAAAAATCACTTAAAACGTATCCGAGCGCGTTGCGTGAGGTACATACATTAGCGAGTGCGAAGCGCGAGGTAAATATATGATCGAGCGCGAAGCGTGAGATACAACAACCGCGCGCCCTAGGCGCGCTTAAACTTGCGTAAAGTTAACAACACTATGATTGCAATGCCTGGCATAAATTTATATTTTTCATTATATATTTTGTGGTTTTTGCAAATAACGATCAGGACTAGGAAGCTATTTAGTTCACTTCCTCTTTCATTACCATCTTCGTTAATAAATAGGAAAATCACCAAACTGATATTGAAATGACCGCACCCTATTTCAAGGTCATCCTAAAGCGGATATTGATGCGTAAGGGTTTTCGGCGTTGTAAGATTATTGGATTACAAAATCGTGGTCCGAGTCTCGGATGAGCCTATCGGACGCGAGAAGACGAGGGTCTGACTACCCGTTCATTGTCGGCCCTTCTCTTTCCACGGCAACAATAAAGGATAGTATTAGTAATGGGTTTTAATTACTTCATAATGAGGCCGTGATTTAGCTGCCTCTACCGGCGCCAACATCACAGGCTTTCGTACCCACATACAAAAAATTATCGAGCAAAAAACACCTTCGCTACACGTGTCGAGACGCCAATTCAGTCTAAGTCGTCTATTCAAAATTATTTTTACAAATATAACAAAATCAGCAATAAGGTGTTTGATTTTTATATTTAAATATTGAACTATAATAAACATAAAAAATTTAGTACAGAAACTGACAATTGAACTATTCTGTTTTTGGAAAATGTACCTTTTTTAGTTGAAAATAAAACTAATAGGTTACAAATTTACCCTTTTCAGTTGGAAATTCAACTATGTGGGTGATAATCCAACTACTTGGTTGTAAGTTGAACTCCTTTGCTAAAAATTCATTTTTTTAGTTGAAAATGTAATTATTTTGTTTAAAATTATTATTTTTAACTGAAAATTCAACTATTTCATTTTTAATTGAAAACTTATATGTTTAAGTTAAAGATTACGCTATTTGGTTGAAATTTTCTCTTTTTTAGATTAAAATTCCTTTATTTTGTTAAAGATTCGTCTTTTTGGTTAAAACTAAACTTCTTGGTTAAAAGTTGAACTTTTTCGTTGAAAATTAATTTATTGGTTGAAGATTTATCACTCTAGTTGAAAATTCATCTCCTTGGTTGAAAATTCAACTATTTTATTGAAAATTCTTTTTTTTTTGACATTAATTTTTTAACTGTAAATTAACTATTCCATTTTTGGTTGAAATTTCGTTTTTTTTTTCTAGTAAATTAATTATTTAAACTGAAAATTTAAATATTCTAATTAGAGACTCATCATTTTAGTTGAAAATGCATTTCTTTGAATAAAAATTTAACTATTGTGTTGAACATTATTTTTTGTTTGTTGAGAATTAATTTTTCAACTGAAAATTTAGGTGTTCCCTAATTAGAAGAAAGTTGATCTTTTTTGGTTTAAAATTCAACTATTTGGTTGAAAAATCAATTATTTGTTGAAAATTCACGTATTTTTCTAAATTCAAGGTCTTCTCAAATATTTTCTGTTGGCTTCAGGATGTTGTAAATCAAATTGACTGTTTTTGATTCCTTGATTGACCCAATATAATTTTTTGGTTGTTTTAGTCAGACCTGTTGCTGATATATTTGCTAATATTTCTTTGCCAATATTTTATTGAATATTTTTCTAATCTTCCGTTGAATCAACCAAAAGTTGTTTGATTCAACCAAATTTTCATATATATCCAAGAATATTTATTAATTTTATTGGTTAAACTTTTTTTCTGACAATGAATGTAACCTACGACTTTCAATAAAAATATAATAACTGTCACTCAACAGATATGTCTTATCCCATTCATGAATGAAGTTGTGTAAAAATTAATTTTGGATTCGCATAGGTAGATCATTTCGATCTGAAGTTGATAATCAGAATGTTGTGCAATGGTTTGATATCCCGGGAAAACTCGGGAAGAGTCCAGATGTCAAGTCATTTCGAGCGCGGACAGCACTCGGATGGGTGACCATCTGCGACGTACTACCGGGTTTTGTATTCTCTGCGTTTTAACTAATGTCGAGCGGGAGATTTGACGCTGAGGACGAATTTGTGCATTCAATGGGTGGGGTTGAATGTCTGCTTCAAAATCAACTGTCGAAATCCTGGCTGAACTCGGGAGGTGATTTTCTGCAGTTTCCTCTTCCCTGGCCAAACGTCCAGGCAAATGCAAGTACTTCTAATAACGTCGGATGCAGTCGGGGTTCTAAACTGAAAAGGCATAGCGCAATAGGTTTGAACCGCAGTGCTACGGGACCTAAATAAAGCAGCCTTACAAGACAATAGTAATATATTTCTCAAATAAATGCAACCAACTCTAACGATAACTAGTTCCGTTTAAAAAGTAACTTACCCATCACTTGTTCTAACTTTAAAGGACATTAATCTTCAAACCAAAAGGATAATTTATCGTGATAAATGAAGAGTAATTTTTTTAAGGACGAGAGATTAGTTATAACAAATATTGTAGGTATTTCTCGATTTCCCTTTTCTGTGATAAAGGAAGGTAGATTTTTGTAATTATTTTCTTTTGGTGAGATGCTTTCATCGGGTAGTTCTCGGAGGCTGTTGATTAACTGTAATAAATATAAAAGGTGGAGAAGACGAAAGGGCAAGAGAAAAGGAAGTGGAAGGAAAAAAGCGCCCTTTGTAAGGTTGACACGCGTTCGCCGCATAGACCTATTAAAGATTCTGAGCAACTCATTTAGATCCCGGCTGGTCATGGGCCTCACTGGCCCCACTGGACAGAATGATGCGAGCGGGCCTTAAAAGAAAGATGGAGTACGAAAGAGAAAGAGTGACTAATGCGTCTGTGGCTACCTGAAGAAGAGTCGTGCGGCTCAAGTTCAAAGGATTTGTTGGCGCCGCCATCCTCATACACATCGCCACCTCTATCCGATCTTAAATTTGAGCATGAAAGGTACCAGATTTACACTCAACATGTCGATGTCCGCGATAAAAATATAAAACGAGACTATTACAAGATTTTCGAACGAAAGAACAAATTGATATTGGTATCCAGGATTTAAAAGCTGAAATCTAAAATCTAAAGAGATCTTTTCACACCAGCCATCAGGGAACACTAATTTTTTAAATGAAGATGTACTTCTTGGATGATGAGACTGTGATTTTAGGAAATTCTTCAAAAATAACTGAAATAATTTGTATGAAACCATGTCATGAAATTCTTGATTAAGAGATGACTCTTTTCATGCTTCAATTTTCGAGTTGAGCCGCGCCTCGGGATAAGTTTGGAGCACAAATTGAATGCAAATTGCAAATAAATTGCAAAACCACCTGTCATTTGCTTGGCATGCAACTTCAGTGAAGTAATTTCCTTAGGCAATGGGTGTTCTCCATATCCTTTTATCGTTCCCTTTTCCTGTTGAGAATACTTTTCGTCTTCCTCCTTTCGCACTCAATATTTCAATCAACCAATTTCAATTTTATTATTTAATTTGTTTATTAAACGATTGCTTCTGCATTCTCCCTTTTTAATTACGGACAGTTGAGTACGGAGTAATTATTATAAATCGATCTCTACCTTGCCACAGGCTATTCTCTTGTTGGCTCTAAATACAGTGGTCAATTTCTCTTCAAATAACTCAATTAGTGAAGAACATAATAGAAGAAATAACAAACAATTCATTAATAATGTACGTTAGAATAATTCTGTTCATCTGATTACATTGCAGTTTTGCTACGCTTTCATTCGTTTAGAATTCTTCATTTTTAGATTTGTTCAAGGATTTTCATACTATAGTTGACGTCTCAAACAGTTTCAGAATTGACATTTCAATATAACTGTTC
Source organism: Andricus curvator (assembly GCA_932195095.1). Taxonomy (NCBI): domain Eukaryota; kingdom Metazoa; phylum Arthropoda; class Insecta; order Hymenoptera; family Cynipidae; genus Andricus; species Andricus curvator. The sequence goes on along the minus strand of CAKNYM010052753.1, from coordinate 348,289 downwards.
ATTTATATTAATTTTACATAAATAGAATTTTCACAAATATATATATATATATATATATATATATTCAAAAGAGTGCCTAATGAAATCCTTTTCTTTCAGATTTTTTAAAACCTTGAATCAGAAATTTCTTTCTTTCGTTGAGAAAATGATCCCCTATTTTTGCCAGATTAAAAGAAAACATATTTAGAGTTCGCTATGGGGGGTTTTATGCCGAAAATTCGACTTTTTGAAGTTCTTAAATTTTAATTTCCACAATTTTAGCTACCCAATCTCGTACGATGCAGGAAATTCTTCACCACGGTGCCATGTAACCTTTAAATTCTTTTCGTTATGAAAACAACATTTTTAAGATAGGTATTAATAACACTCTTAACTTTCGAGAAATATTACACACCTTACTGACAATAATTTCTACTATATGAAGAAAAAATTAAGAAATTGTTGTCCTAAAATTAAAAAATAGTTTTTTCAAAAAATTGAAAAATTAATAAATTCTTATAAAGGAAAGTCTGTGGTACCTTATTTTTTATATTTACTGTAGCATCATCAAACATGCGCAGCACGCGCGTTTAGTTTTTCGAGCTGAGGGTACAAATAATTTTATTGTTGATATAAAAAAAAATTTCTAATAAATATTTATTTTCGAAGTTTATTTGCTTACTTGTTTTTTAACCAAATAGTTGAATTTTCAACCGAAAAAGACGAATTCTCAATAAAAAATGTAATTTTTCATATTTCAATCAAATCTTTTTGAATTTTAAATAAAACAGTCGAATTCAACTGAACAGGTTGAATTTGAAACAAATATGTTGAATTTTCAACCAAAAAAGATTTGTCAGCCAAGAAAGAAAAAAAATTTTGAACAAATTAGTAGATGTTTTGTGAATTTGTAGATGTTTGGAAGAAATTAAAAAATATTTTATAAATTTTCGGAAATCTTTAAAAGTATTAAAATATTTTGAAATTTTAATCTCTTCAAAACTTCTAAAATTACTAAATATGTGTTTTAAACTGAATCTTATTATTCCTAAAATTAAAGAAATAAACTAAAAATTTAAGAAATGTTTTGAAAACTTTCCAGATTCTTTTTTGAAAATTTTGGAAGTCTTTTGAAATGTATTAAAATCTTTTTATTATCTAGAAACCTTCAAAAATCCGTCAAAGGTTTCAAAATTTTGTTTATAAATCTTGAAAAATCTGCAAATTCATGTAAGTGAAGTATTATGAGCTAAATAATGTAAAAGATTCGTTATATGTTAGTTATTTTGTAAACATTTTTTTCAATTAAATATAAAAAATAAGGTATCACTTTCCTTTTACAAGAATTTATCGATTTTTTGAATTTTTGAGCAAATAATATATTTTTTAATTGTAGGACAACTTTTTATTCGATTTTTTTCCAACAGTAAAAATCACGTCACATGGCACCCTGATAAATAATTTTCTGCACTGTACAAGACTAGATAGTTAAAATGTATTTCAAACTAGAATGTTAAAAATGTTTCAATTTTTGCAATCGAAATATCTTGGAATTGAAAAATTTAAACTAAAAGCTTTTAGGTTTTAAGAATTTCGTTTGAAAACGTTAAAAATGCAATGATAATAACAGAACTGTTTCACCCTGCATAATTGTTCTAAATGATTTTTCAAAAATAATATATTAAAAATACAATAAAAAATAAATTATAGGAAATTTTTTAATTATGCTAGTATTTAAAATTGAATTTGGATAGTTTTTCATCGAGTTTTATATGTTTGAAACTGTTTATGAACATTATTTTACCGCGGTACTTAAATGAGGTTAAATCTGGTTTTAATCGAGTTTAAATATATTTGAAAGTGGTTTGGAAGAGGGTTTCAAGAAATTTATAGATGTGTTTTAAATTGGTTTAGAATTATGTTTCAGTAGATTTAAACCTGTTTGGAACTAATCTGGATGATGATTCAACTGGGTTTTTAAGAGTTTTCAAAATCGAATTAACACAGGATTTAGCCAGGTTTTCTGATGTTATTGAAACTGATATAAATCAGAGGTTTCCTTCCATTTACACATGTTTGAGATTCGTTTGAAACTGATTTTAAAAAGAAGTAGGAATTTTTTTAATCAGTACGAACAAGGTGCAATGTTTGATATGAAGATAAGTTGGTTTAAACTAGTTTGAACAGTTTAAAATTAATTTTTCAAAATATTCAAATTCAAACAGTTTAAAATTATTATTAAATAATGAGTTAATTATTATTGAATAATTCCGGATGATATGCTTCAAATTACACAAATTGAGTGAGAAAATGTTTCTATAGAGATATGAGCTCTTTTCCCATTAATGGTTTAAATCGAATCAGGCAAACCTTTTATAAACGTGTTTGAAAAATCAAGGTAGTTTAGGAATAAATTAGATTCACCTTTTCAAACTAACACTCAATATATTTTTTCCTGAATATAATATACTTACGAGTAATGTATGATATAATAAGTTTTATGGAATAATAATTTATAGTTTCTAAGATCAATAGGTTCGATCCGAACATTTTGAGAATAATTCGTAAATTTCAGATAAGCTTGCATGTGGAGTGAATTGCGTGCAGGTTTGGTTCCTCGTTCATTACTGCAACTGCATATGATAAATTCATTCAGATGATGAATGACCATATTGCTTGGCTCAGGTCTTAGGTGTATGGAACTCGATATCGATGATATTATACATACCTCCCTATCATTAGTTAAGGGCGCTGGTTTTCAGCATGGCAGAATAGAATAACCCGATCGAAACAATCGGAACATCCCTTTCGAGATTTTCAACTAGTACATATAAGCGTATTATTATAACCGCAAAATTATGCGATAGCCACTACCGCTTGTGTCTCCCCATCAATCACAATACTGTAACCATGTTTCCCCATTCTATCGTTGCCTATAAGGCTATGTATTTCTTGGATTTAGTCAGCAAATAAACCCCTTTATCTTTGTATATACATTCAAAAGTTCCCCTCATATATAATTATACGGAAATTTCTTCTTTTTGCTTAAAGCAAGAGGCGATAAAAAATATTATTCTGTTTCAGAATGTGAAAATTACTGCATTTCCGAGTTTATGGTAGGTTTGTCGTCAGAAGCCGTGAAAGGTTCAGAAATCATTCGGAGATTTGTTCACTTGAAATTAGATATAGGTGAAAGAGATATAGTTAATAGGGTGGAGTGAAAATGCTCAAACTAATAATTGAATCATTTGGATCGAGCAGAAAAAAGTTGTGGCTTAGCATCCGAAAGAAGACAATTTTTTTCTGAAATCAGTTAATATCTTCTGTTGGGTGTTGGAATTTAAAAATATGCAAGAAACATGTTCTTGGAATTTCGTGAATTATACATGAAAAAAAGTTGTACAGTCGAACTTGAAACTTCTTTAGTTTAAATCGAAGATTTAAGAAACATCTCCTACATTTCTTTGTTATATTTACTTCTAATGTTGTACCAGTGTTTACTACTAAAAACTGTACCTGCGATAAAATTAGTCATATTTTTCAGCCTGTAGTTAAAATCTAATTTTTGAAATTTCAAATTCAAAAACCGAACAGACGACATAAAACGATTTGAAACATTTATTTTGAAACGATTACTCAATCTCGGATTTAATGATTCGATTAATTTTATCATTCCTACTCTGCTGTAATAGTTGATACATTATTCGATATTTTTTATCCTTTTTATAATTGAACTCTACTAACATTTTAAAGTGGATTCTGATGGATTGCAATAAAAGAATGCTTTTTGAGGGTTTCTTTTCTAAGCTATCTGTGTCAGAATAGCACTTTAGAAGACAATCCTTTCTTGTTCCTGAACGTTTCTCTTTTTCTTCGACAATTTCGTCCACGTAGAAAGCAGGAGCAAAGGACTAGAGTGAGTGTGTTCTTCGAGATTTTATGTCTCTCGTAAAACGGTCGCTTCTGAGTTTACTAGGGCCGTTATTCCTACGAATTCTACTACCTTCGATTCCAGTTCTAATACTACTAAGGGGCATCTCCGGATCCACGATTCGGAACTAATCAACTCTTGGTTGATTAGAAATTGTGATTTAGTACCATCCTTTACTTTTTCGTTCAGATCTCTCTTCATTGCGGTTTATAGTTTATGAAGGCCAAAATGACTTTTAAATATTATAAACCAATAATACAATCCCAGGCAGAAATATTATATATAGTGTGAAGTATTATATATAATATTCATTTGTTTTATACATTTTTTATATAAAACAAATGAATATTATATATAATACTTCACACTATATATAAACTATATATAATATTTCCGCCTGGGATACGTTAATGTTAAAGAAATTGAGTTATTTTTCGAGGTGCACTGTATTTTTCCAACCATTTTTTTGGAATAATTCTATATTTTAATTTAAAATAGTATATTGCAGTATATTGTGCATCGAGTGGCAAAAGTTACCGATTCTAGACGAAAATGAAGTTTGCCGCGCGAGCACAGCGAGCTCGGCAATCATACGAGTCTAATCGCTTTCTCCCACTATCTTTACATAATACTTTGTCCAACACTCGTGATGCAAATGCGGCTGAGGAGGCTCGTCTCGAGACGACGAAGTTGTCGATTCCTCAACTGATGACGTCACAGTGGTCGAAGTGAGTACTTTTCCCACTAGTGAGAAAAGTAAACACACTTTGACCAGCGTGACGTCATCAGTTGAGAAATCGACAACTTCGTCGTCTCGAGACGAGCCTCCGAAGTCGCATTTCCATCGCGGGTGTTGAACAAATATGTTTTCCTCAAAAATAGGGAATTTTTCTCAGAAACATGGATGAGTTCAAGAAAAATTATAAAAAATTCTCCAAAAGTTAAGAAATTAAGTGATTCCCACAAAATTTAGTAAATTTCTCTCATTCGCATTGTGATTTTTCCCAAAAAGTTGGGAATTTTTCGGAGAAATTTTTAAAAATTATTAAACATTAAAAAACATTTTCTATGAGAAGGATATTAGGTTATGATTTACATATTCAAGTGATCAGTGGCGTAGCCAGGATTTCATAAAGGGAGGTGTTTGAAAGGCTGAACAGAAAGTACGTTACTACTTACAGAGAAAAATTAGGATAATTTGAGACATAAAATTTATAAATGTTACATTTATCATTATTGCGGAAAAAATTGTTTTACAATCATAAAAATTCTACATTATGACGCACATTCATTAACCTTTCCTAACATATTTTCAATTATCCATTAATGATTATATCTCCTCTGTGGTGTGACGCCATCTACTGGGAATGGTAGGAACTTCATTTTGAGTCGCTCCCGAGATTTCTCAGGTCAATTTGTTTTAATTTTGTTGTTATTTTCCAAGTTGTGAGATGCATGGATCGTTTTCGTGCCCAGATATAATTTTGATTAATTTTCAACTACACGTAAGTAATACAAATGTTTGTTTAATTAAAATAGCTTCAGCGCCATTCCCTTGTGTACTTAATAGCCCTTCTTTTGCGTCAAGGCGTTTTTGATTACAAGTATTATCGCGATTTTCGGGAGTCATATTGGAAAAAGTACTTTGGGGACAGAATGGGCAGGGGCAAAACGGGACACCACGCGAGATGTAGTAGAGCGCACATTGCTTTCGATTTCTGACGAATGCAAAAATCGAAGGTCGCGATTGTTTGTACTGTTACGATTATTCGATCGAACAGTGGGTTCAATGTAGTTCGTGCGACATTTGGGCTCATCAGTCTTGCGCAGGTTTCGACAGTGAGGACGGAGACAAAATTCATGTCTGCGTATTTTGCAAGGCCTGATTATGGTAATTTTTTTATAGAAAAGGGACAATAAAACTTGTACCACTTATCTGTTTAGTCTTTTTTAATTAATTTTGTTCATAATACATTTCATGTTTGATTTAACAAAGCGTCCCGTTTTGCCCCGCGTAAGGGACAAAATGTGACGAAAAACATTGTTTCCAAAATCAATAAAAAAAGTAGAACATGGCATTTTTTCAACGCGTAACAATTTTTTTTTTAGTACATTATTAGTTGTTTAAGGCACCTATATTGTTGAATGCGGAAAAAAAGTATTTTAGTATGAGAAAAAACATCCTAAAGTAAAGGCGTCCCATTTTGCCCCATGTTCCCTTGAGGGGCCAGCCATATTCCACGTTGACATTTATGGGTGGGGGGGGGGGGCATGTCAAAAGTCTACGATTGTTCACGAGTGGTGCCGCGGGTTCTAGCTAAAATTCACGTGGACGCATGTTCTCCTGCACCTGCGGATTTCTTTTGAGAAAAAACATAAGGTAATAGAAAATTTTTACTACTCTTTGTTTGGACTTCATTCCTTGTATGATTAAGCTTTTGTTTTCAAGGAAAACAGAATTTTCAGCCAATTTACCGCTCCTTTTGGCTTCCTTGCTTTTGGATACAACAAAAATCCAAATTTTCATGTGGACAGAGGAGCCAGGGGGGGGGGCGGTCCAAATCCACCCCTCCCCCCCCCCGCCGCGCGCCAAAGTGATGAAAAAATTGTTCACGTGATATATGGACGGCCCCTAAAAGGTAAAATTAATTGATAAATGGGGAATTTTCGAAACGTTCTAGGGCTTCCTGATTTTCTAACTTATTTGGAAAATGTCCATACACAATAAAAATATTTCCTAAAAAATGATACTTTTCCAGAAATATTGGAAAAATAGTTTTTTCAATTTTAACAGGAAAAATACCAATAATTTAGGAAAAATTCTCTATTGATATTGTTTTCAAGAATGATAATTTTCGCTAAATAATGGAAAAATTTACAATTTTGTTGGAAAATAAATGTTCTCAACCAAAAAAGGGAATTTTACATTCAAAATTGTTGCGAATATTCCCAAAACTTTTTTCAGTGTACTTTGTACTACGGAACTTTTCAGTTCAGTGAATTTCTATTCTTTCAGCGGCTTTTCTTGAAAGATTGTTATCAAGCAATAAGAAGAAGCTCTCTAGTATCAGAAAAAACACGAAAAAAGACACCATTTCACCCATAAAAATGCATAAAAAAGACTATAAAAAATCTCAGAAGCAACTTGAGTTTCTTTCAGCACGTGTATGCTGCAACGCCTACCTAACGAAGCAAAGCTTCAGGCCCTAATGAAGCTTCGTTAGTCCCCAAGCAGTAGGTAATTTATTATTCGTTCGCGTCAGACTTGACGCAAATATCGGTTTATTTTTGTTCAGTCTGTCGGCGAATGTGTGTCGCGACCCTTTTTATCCGGAGGTCGCCACTGGTTCGACAAGCGAGGGCTGATGGGCACGCCTACACATGCTTTGAGATATAATTCCGGTTATGTAGCATATACCACATTCTGCGATTTTTTCATACGTATACGTATACAGACAATATACACACATATTAATATAATATGATTGTGTAGGTGCGCACTTATGTTTGAGCGCATGAGGGCGCAATCTTCCTCGAGTGAATAACGCCCGCTACCAGTTCTCGACCGATTTCTCACAGCACGCGCAAGGGCGTATCAAGGGCATCCGAATAAACGCCCCAGACGACCCCTAGGTGGTCCAGGGCGTTGTTGGGAGGTTCACGTTTATAACCTGCAACGGCTCTTGGAGCAAATGACACGTTTTCTCATGACATTGAAATTTTAACCCCTTATTTCTGCACGAGAAGAAACGCCGGAACAGAAAAATAATTATTAGGTGGAGAAAATGTTTAAAAAAAGGTAAGATTCCCGAGTCGAAATTTAGGCCCTACTTTGAACCTGTAACTCCTACCTTAGTAGGCGCTGTGAGAATTAAAGCAGGTTCTAAATAAGGAGCGATTTCAGTTTAATTTAGACTCTAGTTTGACGCTAAAAGTTTCCAAAATCGGCCGTTTTTCCATGTTTAGATTCAAAGTAGGGTCTGTATTTAAGGCACATTGGACCCTCTTTTGAGACTCCAACTACTACATGTAGGACTTGTGGCATCAAAGCAGGTTCTCTGTAATCTCACACCAATATGAATGAATAAAAATAGCATTTGTTATTTATCAGAAAAAATAAAATAATATCTGTGATATGAAATGTCTTGGATTAAAATCATTAGCACTTGTCCAATACTCTAAGGTCCAAAATCTTTTCAAATACGAAACAATTATTTTAATAATTACTTTTCTTAAACTTTTTGTGCCGTCAAATATTTGAAACCATTTTTGAAGAGTTCAATATATGTATACGCTTCACAAGAACTTGAGGCTGGATATTTGAATTTATTTCTGTGTAATTTATGATTTAAACGAATACAATGTCAAAAGTGGCGATTTTAACAAAAAATTTTTTTCTATTTTTATTAAAGAAAGACTTTAAAAACTCGTTCGGCATCATAATTAATGCAATTACACTGAAAAATACAAATATTTAGTTTAAGATTCAACCTAATATTCATCACAAAATAAGTTAAGATTAACAGTAACATCACTGGTTTTATAACGACGTGTCTCGTCCCGAAATTCGAGATGAGGAGTCAATTATTTTTCATACGTTTGGCTTTGCTTATTCTCCAACAAATATTATAACAAAAAAAGTAAACATTTTCTCACGGAAAGAAATGATTTTTCCTACTAAATTAAGTCGTAGACACGTAAATAGTAATATTTCTCTAAGAAAATGTTTCAAAAACTCTCAATTGTTATTGTTTAGTAACAAAAATAATTAAACATTGAAAAAAGTGGTCCTGTTCCTTGGAAAAAAATGATTTTTTTTACGAAATCATGTTGAAAATAAATTAACCGTCATACTCTAATAAAAATGTAAGAACAATCAGTAAATTTAGGTACATTATTATAATTATCAAATATATACTTAAATATATTTCTCAATTTATTAAATTCATTTATAATATTTGTTGCTAACGATATAAAATATTTTATTCTTATAATTTGTTGTGAATATCAATCACTTTGAAACCAATTATAAATTAATTTTATGAGATAAATAAAGACCTACATGACTGTCAATAATGCACAATCTCATTGTTTATTTATGAAAATGTTTATAATGACTCATTAATCGACAATATTTAGTAATTCTCCGTGATGAATATTATTTATATACAAATTAACAGCATTTTCAGTTTAAAGAAAATATTTTTCTGTGATTGAGCATTGCAAAGAAGTATTTATTTATATATAAATAATTTATGACAATTTGCTTGAATCTTAAACTAAATATTTTTGTTAATTGAGTTTGACTGCAGTCATTAAGATAACCAATGAGTTAATTTAACATAAGTAACAAATAATTGTTAGTTTATTTTTATAAAGTTCATAAAACCTCAAAGTATAGTCCTCAGTTCGAACATTGTAGGCTAAAAAGATTCAAAGTAGGGTCAGCAATGAAGGAGAGATTAAACAGTGTCAAAGTAGGTTCCTGAGTTATAAAAATGTAGGCTCTAAAGATTCAAAGTAGATTCAGAGATATGTTACAGCGTCAAAGTAGGTACTTGAATATGAAGACTGTAGCATCTAAAGATTCAAAGTAGGGCCTATAAATTTAAATAGAGTCAAAGTAGGCTCTAATCTTTCATTCCCTAGGACTTAAAAGTTTAAAGCAGGGGCTATAGGTTTGAATAGCGCCAAAGCAGGTTCTAATAAGGAGGTTCTAATATGCAGGTTCAAATTAGGGTCTAAATTTCGACTCGGGTTACGTTGAACATTGAAAGACTTAAGGGCATATGTCTAGAACCTTTTACTTGTATGTCCCTCGAAAATATTTAACTAATTTTTGAAAATTAAAAGGAATTTTTGTTTCGAGGTATCTATTATAGTGTAAAGTATACTGTCAAAGTGGTTTTAAATAGATTTTTACTCTAGATCAAAAGTAATTGAACTTTGAATTTTCGATTTTTAATGTAGTCAGCTTGTCCGGATCCACATTTTCGTATGCTTTTCAAGCCTGGAAACTAAGGTGATAAAAAGTAAGGTTAACTGAACCAGAATCAGTTTTATTCCAGAAAATCTGTATTTTGTTCAATCCAAACCTAATTTATTTGGAGAAGCAAGCCAGCACACATTACAAACCTATTGAAAGTTCAAATGTAAGTAATAATAAAGGGGCAAAACTACCAAAACTATTGTGCGCATTTGGTTCTCAAAGGAATAGTATTTCGAAAAAAGAATACGTTTGCGCACAAAATTTTAAAACGACCGTTATAACCATGATACTCCTTGACATGTAATTTCAAGTTTTTGAAAAGTTTACAAATACCTACTCTTGCTTCTTATTTAGCCTTATGTGAATTCACTTAACGAACAAACACATATTCACTTATTTATAGCAAATATATTTTTTCATAACGATCGAACGTTATGATGAAAAATGAGAAGAAAATTTAATTTATTCAACCTGAGTTTGCTAACTCACCAATTTTGAGTGACGCCACAGAAAAAACTGTCATTTATTCTTGGTTACAAATTCAAATAATAATAATAATTATTAGCCTAGACGTTAGCTTTTTGCAACGATGAATCCTTGTACAAATAAATTGATCCTACTGAGGGAAAAGCAAAAACAAAAGCCAAACATTCCTGCTGAGCCTAACGAAATATTAGTACAAAATTTCTCGTAATTAATTACCCAATACTTAATTTCCTTGCCGTTCAAACAAGAAAAGTAGTAACTATATTTTGGTGGATGAGTTCCCTATCACCGTGACTTCACATTTTTAATTTATACTATTTATAAATTACATTTTAGTATGCTTATCATTCAAATTTTAAATAACATATATTAACCAAATTTTTTGTTATGAAGGTTAACTTTATAATATTAAATGAGATTTTGTTTTTCTAATTTTTTAATTATTGTAGATACGATTATACTTTTCTTATTTGGATGGTAATTTAGCTAATATAATCGAATTTTCCATGTTTTCCACATATGCCGTTAAGGATAATGAAATTGTCGGGAGTGAAGCCAATTAGTTGGTTTATGATTTGAAACGACAAAGAAATTGTAATTGCTTACATTTGCAAGCATTTCAATTTAAATTTCTTAAAAGTGAACTTTTTTACGATCCAAATTCAGATAGTTTAAAGAGTTTGAAAGCGTGAATTTGAGCCCATTTTCAATCATTTTTTAAATTTCATTACTTATAACAGTAATATATCAGATGCAATCATCAGAATCAGATACCATAATTAGAAATTAGGAAATATTTAATTTTCAAACGAGTTATTCGATTTTCTATTTACATACATTTTTCAGAACTTACACTGAATAAATTCAAAGTAGTACTTATGACAAATTTTGCTATTTTAAAATATTCAAGTAGGTTTTCAAATAAATACTCAGTTGGATTATATAATAATTTTGGAGTTCAAAAAATATTCAGAATATTTTTTTATTATTACTATTACTATTCCATGGACGTCTTTTGAGATAAGCGCTAATTCAATATTTACTAATATAATAATGATGTAATATGGAAATGTTTATGAAATTTAACGAAGGAAAAAGGGAAAGGGACGCTAGCTTCACTCAAGTTTGATGAGCTTAACACAAATATTTTGGATGAGTGTAGATACTTCGTAAAAGTTAATATTTTAATTTATAAATGCAGGATTTTTGATTTCTTGAATTCAATTTAATTTCCCATGAACCATGCTTAAAAAGTAATTACAAAAATGAAAGAAATCCATGATTATATTATTATTAGTCCGAGAGTGAAGGCAGCTCAAAAGATGATAAGTGAATATTACTAATCTATGTATCTAAGCAGATACATGAAGCTATGTAAGTCTTCTCGTTCGATCATCGAAGTTAAGCAGCGTTTGTCTCGGTTTCACTCGGATGAGGGCCGTTGTACTAGATGTAGTGTTTAGTTATTAACTTTAAAGATGCTTTCACTCTAGAATTGATAATAATACAGTGATATAATGAGAAACAATAATCAAATAAGAAATACTTAATTTTAGAGTTCTGATTTTTTTGAAAACTCTTGAATTTGAAGAAAATGATATCTTACCGCTTGCTACTTTTTAGAATCCCTTCTGCGGCGGTTTTGTAGTCCTTTTCACTTTCGGGACTATTTCAGAATTGCGTAATCCATATATTCATAATATTAAAATATGCTCACAGGGAGGAGGATGGTGGTAAAAATATCAAAAATGATGTTTACGCAATGCTTGAACGGCCTCTCCTGAAATTTAAGAAATAACTGCTATCTTCGAAATTAGTGCATAATGATTTCTAATGATATTCTGCTAGATATCAAGCTATTAAAAATTTTTCAAGTGACTCAAGATTGGATATAATACTGTATAATTTCCAACCCCCACTTGCAACTAAAAAAATCATGAAAAAAATTATAATTATAACTCAACTTTTCTTTAATTTCTGGTTTCTCTAGCATTTTGAGACCAAAAAATAATAATACACCACTAACTCGTCTGTTTCCCCTAATTCACTACAAATTACCCTAGACCCTTTTTTTATTCCCTTAACATCTCGTTCACCGTGAATCGCTTTTCTGCCTCTTTTCTGGTCGCACATGGCGGAACGTGACAACATGTACGATGATCGAGCGGTTTGGCTAATTAAGAGGAAGTAGGATCACTCCTCTTTTTTCCCCCTTTCTTTTCCCTTTCGTCTCTAACAGTGTCTGTCGATTTTGGCTCTTTCACGAGAAACCACCACATCTGCATGGTTATGGTTCGTTATAATATATCTTAACACAGATGACGATGATATGTTTTCTCTGCAGTTTGTGGCGAGGACAATACGTCGAACATCTGCGAGGTGAGCATACGGTGGAAGTTGCGGCTCAGACAGAAACCAAAAAGTGTAGCTGACCATGTGCTAAGGATGTACGGGTTAACGTTAAATTATCCTCTAATCTCAAAAGGATTATTTTTCATCAGGAAACGGGTTTGAACATTTGGGCTACGTTCAACCCTTTCAAATTAGCAATTTTCAAGTCTCAATTTTTCTTAGAAAGGGGAGTTGAAACGCGATTGCTTTCTGCTAATACGGTGCTTTGAAATTGAAACTTCCTAAAACATCAAGCGTTGCAAATTTCAAGCCCATATTTGTATCTGCCTTAAAAGTACGAATAACAAAATCCAAATATTTATAAATTGAGAAAGCAATAAAAGCTGTGTATATAATTAAATAAAAATAATAATGTTATAAGTACTACTTAAAAAATTACATTCCCCACAATTCTGGCATCAAACCCCATTTTTATGTATAATATACACATTTGAGTTTATACTTTACAAACCATAAAGCAGTTCTATGACTCCTAATGTTTCTTTTAAGTGAGAGAAACTTTTCGCTGCAATCTTTTATACACGGATTCCTGAACAACAGGAAAATAAGTACCTTAATTACTAGTGCTCACCTTAGGATTCTAGATTTACAAAACTTAGTACTATAAACGCAGATATAAATCAAATACATCTTCGAAGTAAAATACCCCCTTTTCAACTCGGCCCATAATTGCTTTTCAGGGAATCGGAAGCATTTCAAGAAAAAATATAACAGTTTCGTGTAGATGGTATCAAACGAAAATTTGGCACTTTTTCGTGGCGCTTAATATCCTTTTTGGGACCACCGAAAAGGTCATTACCATTCTCGGCAGCAAAAATCACTAGGCATTAAGACAGGGTTCTTGAGGGCATTAAGGCCCCGAAGTGAATCACCCTTAACTCGCGTCTTCCCCCTGGAAGGCGCGTTTTGCCTTCCACGAAGAATCGTAAAAAGAATCCCAACGATATACACGCGTCCGGTTGCTCGCGGTTTATAAAAAGCACCAAACTCACCGAGGACCTGTTACGAATTTAATAACACATTAGGTCGCCTAATGAGTTGAGCAAACACAGTAGAAGGCTCTTTTGGGACTACTCAACGGAACCTTCTCGAAAAAAGGTACCGCTCGAACAAAGGAAAAGCCCTGCTTCTTGTTGGCATCCCCATGCTACGAGCTCCACCCACTCCGGGCTCGTTACCATTTTTTAACCCTAGAATCTTTCGTCGGTTAAATGAAATCTAGCTGCCATGATGATCACAGGTGCTGTTGTTATGTGAAAGAAAAGGGGAGACCTCCATTGCGATAGAAAGAGTTAATTCTGCCCAGAAAAAATGTCCTTGAAACTTCTACGGAAGTGAAAAAAATTTGAATTGAGAGAAGTAATTTGGTATTACAAATTTCTAAACTAATAACTAGAATGTTTTCAATTTCCGAATAAAATTTACCTTTGTCTCTAGCAGCTGAGTGAATAGACGATAGAGTAACCGCTCGACAATCAGTTGACCTGGGTTCGAGTCCCAGCGGAACGAAAGAAGATACTTTTTCATAGATTATTTTCGTAAATTTATATCGTGAATTTAAAGTCGTTTGTCAAAAACGGACTTAACCACTGAAATCTCAATTTCGAGAAAAATAAAAAAAGAGAATAAACATAAATATGAATGAATAATTATATAAATACTTCAAAAGCAGGCCAATCAACTCTTTTATATCGTTTTTACTGGGTTCAACAATTGATTTACAATCGAAATTGACAAAAATGTTCCTTCCAGAGAAAAAGGGTTCTAACTAATATTTCTGCTAAGATTTCTTTTCCACGATGCATATTAAGTTTGCGTTTTCGAAAAATTATAACACATTTTTATACTTGATTTTGTTTCTGCATATTATTTAAATTTTTCTTAATCCTTTCTTGTCTTACGATTTTTGACATTTGTGATTTTTTCAATTTGCTTCATTTACTTTTAAATTAAATATGACGGGTCGTTTCCAAAAAGTTAAGAATATAAACATTTTCAACCTCAAATATATTGACGTACGATATACTGAAGCTATAGGATCTGTATATAAATTATATTGATTATGAAATTACAGCGATATAGTTATACTTAGCACCCTCTCATTCCATTCACCCTCAACAGAAGGAAAATTACAGATTTCGTTGAAAAATTTATTTTCCCTATTTCCATAAGCCAATCTCACTTATAACACGATACGAAATCCAATTATTGATTTATCTAGAAATGAAGATCAGAATATATATATTTTTATTTGTGATTGAAATGATATAGTGTAATCAGATACACTTTTTAGGATTTTTTTATTTAAAAACTTTTATCTTATTTACTTGCGAAATTGATTCCAAAATTTTAATATTTGCTTTTAATTTTTTTGTTATTAATACTTAGGCCATGGCTATATGCACCGAAATTTCCATATGAATAGTCGATTTTTTTCGGTACGAATATCGGGACCTGAAAAATAGTTTATTTTTACCGAAATTTTGATATAATTATAGCCGGATTTTTCTTTTTTTGAATTTCTTGGAAGGCTGTATTTCTGTATAAATTTATAATAATAGTGACAACAAAAAATCTTCAAAATTTAAAAGCTTGGGCAAGTAGGTAAATTATTTTGTGTTCTTAAAAATACAAGTTTTGGATGATTTAAAAAAAGATGGAATAATTTTACGTTTTTTGGCCTTCCTTAATTAACTGTCATTTAAAAAAAAACCTAAGAAAAAACCGGAGATAAATAGTTTAACAGATAAACATTATCGTGTGTTTAAAAATAATTTTTAAAGCCAAACAAAATTTGATTATAAAAAACAACAGAACAGAAACCCAATTTGCACCGAGGGGTCTGATATAGGCCAGTATATCATTGCGAATTTTACATAGTTCTTTTTGTAAATTTATAACAAATTTGGCTTTCAATATTTATGATGAAACTGATTTGCGACGATTAAAATTTTTATTTTTATCGTGTGAAACATTTAAATCTTTTCATCATGAAAAAACCGATCATCATTTATTAATTTATTATTTATTAAATGTGACATTATTCAATAAAAATTTCACAAATTAGGAAAAATTTCTGTTCGTAGTTGATAATATACGGACTTGAATGATAATTTCTATAAAATCAATAAATATTAATATTATTTAAACCTTTAAGTACTATGATCGAACGAAGTGTCGGGGCGCACCAAATATATTTTATCTATGCTGACAGAATTTCGGTGTTCTGTAACAATCATTAAGTAATGTTTCCACTTTCCTCTATCTTTTTAGTCATTATTACACATATAAAAATAATAAATATTCGGTAAGTTCTTTCGTATCCAGATTTTATTCTTAACTTTGATATACTGTAAAATTTTACAAATTTTACTTGAGAAGCTGACAGCAAAAGTATGTTAAATAATTTGTCGGAGCAAAAGTGGGTTGAGAAAGTTGCGGGCAAAAACTAGTTAAGTAGAAATAAGGAAACCGAGGATTGTATCGTATATTATAATATAACGATATAATAGAACGTGCAATTTCTTGGTTAGTATGCAGAACGCAGAAATGCTATAAGTTGGCATCCAAGTTTTCAAAAATTATAAACACTTAGAAAATAATCCTGCTATTTATTCCACTTAGTTTCATTTCAATTAGTCCTTCCTAATATTTATAATTTATACGTCAACTGCGAAATCTATTATCAGTTGTAAACCTATAAATAAGAGTAAAAATAAATTTTGCTGTAATTCCCTATTTCAAAGATTTTGCCAATATCAATAGTTCGTTTTCAACGATATTTGAGGTCAAAAAAGGGTATATATTGCTGGTTCAGCTTTGATATTTTCCCACTACTGCCACGCTAAGCATAACCTGTACGTACTCTCTCTCTCTCTCTTCTCTCCCTTCACTCTCTTACTATGCTATCTCCTCAAAATTCATGATGGTTCCTCACGAAAAACATCAAAGTTAATCCATCAAAGTTTCACTTTTGCCGTGTGGCCCCACTGCGACACACTGTTTTTACCATTGAGGGTAAACTTGAAGGTTTTTTAGAGAAAATTAAAAAAAAATCCCGGTTACCGTAAAAATTTCCGATCATTTTCCGGTTTTCCGGTCCAGTGAACACCCAGTAAAAATCTCTTAATTTAAATTTCGCGCCGCACTGTCTTAAAAAAGTGACGTCACTTTCCGGCAAGAATTATTCGAACACTGATACAAGATTTAACTTCGGGAATGTTAAAACTCCAGAGTAAAAAATTATTAAACTTTAATACAGAACTTTGTAGTTGAATTTTTAAACAAGGTGATAGATTTGCAACTACGATGATGTGTCATTAACCAAAGAATTAACTTTTAATAAAGCAGTTCAACTTTTAACCTAGTAGTTGAATTTAAAACAAAAAACATATATTTTCCACCAAAAAATTAATATTCTACCAAAAAAGAAGAATTTTCAACAAAATACATAAATTTCCAACAGAAGAGATGCATTGTCAACCGAAATTATGAATTTAGAAAAGAAATGAATTCCTAACAAACAAGGTCAACTTTCAAACATTTACTTGAATTTTAAATCAAAGAAGATGAATACTAAAAAAAAAAAACGTATTTCAACCAAAAAGATTTTAATTCTAAATAAAAAATAGTTAAATTTAAATAAAAAGATAAATTTTCAACCAAAACGATTTATTTTCTACCAATAAAGACGAATTTTCAACTAAAAAATATCAATTTGCAGCCCAAAATGGAACAGTTAAATTTTCAGTTTAAAGAATAAATTTTTAATAAAAAAAACAACGAATTTTTGAACAAAATAGTCAAGTTCTCAAACGTAGAGATAAATTTTCGATTAAAATGATGAATCTTCAATCAAAAAATGAATTTTTTCCAGAGTCGTTCAATTTTCAAACAAGTATTGGAATTTTTGGAAGGAAAAATATTTAAGCCATAGACCCTGCTATCGTTCTCTAGAAATTCTGGAGTTCGGTTCTTTGTACTGTTCTCAAAAGTTGGGTCCTTGGTCAACTCTACAAAAAAAAGTAGTTGAATTTTGAAATAAAAAAAATTAATTTTTGACGGAAAATGTGATAGCTAATATTTTGAATGAAAAATATTTTAATTTTAAATGAAAAACAGTTGATATTTCAACCAACAAAATTTTAATAATGAATAAAAAATAGCGGGGTTCAACTACAAAATGACCAATTTTCAACTAAATAGTTAGTCTTCAACCCAACAATTGGATTTTTATTTAAAAAAGATCTTATATATCTTATTTAAAATTAGAATCTTCTTTAGTTGAAATATCATTTGTTTTTCACTTGAAATGAGAAATGTTTTGCTTGAAATACCAACTATTACATTTTTTTGTTAAGAATTCATCTTTTTTTTGGAATATTAACCGTCTTTTATTTGAAATATGGAAATGTAACTATCTTGTTGAAAATTTCTTGTTTTTTGGTTGAAAATTAATTTTGTTAATTGAAAAATTTAGTATTTCTTGGTTGCTTAAAAATTGATATTTTTAGTAGAAAATTTAGCTATTGGGTTGAAAATTCATGTATTTTGATGAAAATTCGTCTTTTTCGGTTTAAAATTGGCCGTGCCTACGGGCCGAAATTTCGATACAAATAGCCAGATTTTTTAGGTACGCGTAGACACTTCCAAATTAGAAATGTCTTGTCATCCTGAAATTCAGGATAAGTAGTCAAATATTTTTCATAAACTTGGCTAGTCGTCTTGAATTTCCGGGACGGCTAGTCCATTCCCTTTTCCAACTCCCCGAATTTTTAGGGGCAACTGGACGCAGCCTTTTAAACAACTGATTTCATTAGTGAGTCAGACAGACTGATTCGAACAGTCACTTTTGACAGACTCGTCAGTCATCGAATCCGCATTATTTTAATCAGTCAAAATTGACTTCTAGTGAGTCACTTTTGACTGATTCAAATTTAGAGTGTAGATAGTACCTCGTCCCCTATGGCTTTAGGGTCACGACATTGCTCTTCTTGTTTAAAATTCAAATATTATACAATCTTGAAAGAAAAGTTTTTATCGAGTCCATCTTAAGTTTTTAAATGGTGAAAAGTGGTATAGTCGTTTACCCCACTGTATCGTATAAATACCTACAATATAAGAAGATTTAGAACAAGTCCTCGAGTTCGACAAGGAGGAAGCGAACGTCGGAAGGTTTTTCGGCGGGCATTCGGGGTGAAACGGTCACCCAACGTTCGATTCTTTCATATCCTCGTAATCGGATCCTTGAACTTTTATATCTTCACGACCGGACCATTCACGCTCGGCTTCAGCTGTTTCCGGTGGGCGTTTACGTGGAAACGGGTTCGCGATTCTCTTTGCCTCGAGAGCGATGCAACGACATAAACCCCTCCGGGTGCGCGGCAGAGAGCTTTCATAGGGTAAAAAAAAGGAAATTCAGAAAGTTCAGGGGGCAAAAAGGGTGCCGCGGTGAAGCTAGATCTCAGGGGCGTAACCTGTGCACCCCAACCGGGTTGACGCCATGGGTTGCCTCGGAGACTTGGGTGCCCCTATGTCGAATTATCATCGCGGGAGGTACTTTCCTTCACTAAACCTGATTGTAGTGCTCCCGTTTCTTTCCACGTAGCACGTGCGATGGGTGGAACCCATTATAGGATTTGCTCAACTACTGATTCGTTGTTTGGATTAAATTCGATTTTGCCAGTTCCGAGCTGGATACTTTTGTATTCTTATAAGTCGGTTATTGACCATCAAACTTTTTGCCAGATATCCTGTTTATTAAATATAAAAAACTTTCATCGATTTCGATAACTTTTTTTAGGGACGTTATAAACCCTTGAGCCAGAAAAAAATTGTAGCAGGAAAATTTACCCTTATTAGCTGAATATTTACTTTTAGAATTACAAGTTAGATTAACTAATATTATACGCGGGCTATAGCACGCAAGAAACATCATGTTGACAATTATTAATACAAATGAAAGAACAAGATTGATATTATTCCGACTTGAAATTGCACAATTTTAAGCCCTTCAAATAAACATTTTTTTTTTTTTAGGATGAAATTGTGCTCGATATATTCAATCTGTACATTTTTTAATTAAAAGTCATTCAATTTTTATTGTCTTTATTGTAAAACTGTTAAATTTTTTAAATATAATTTGATACGTTTTAATTTGTAATTTTGTTATTGCATTACTATTTAAGTTTGGAGAACTGAAGAAGAAAAATTGTTCAATCTTCGTCTGTTTCAGTTTCAAATTATACATAATGTTAAATGTTTCTCATTTACAGATTGTCTAATCTTGAAGGCCTAATTTAAAATTGTGTAACTATAAAACGTTTTCTATTTCAAACGGTTCCAACAAACTTGCATTACTATTAAAGCTTTCAATTTTATATTCTGCAATTCTGAAGAGCTTGAATTTGATATATAGTTTTTGATGTTGTAGCATTTTAAACGATTAAAAATGAAAAAATTGTCTTCATTTTGAACGTCTTTAATTTGAAATTGCTTTATTTGAAACAATTTCTATTCAAAATTATTCCATTTTGAGCGCTTCAAACTGAAAACTTGCTGTCAAGGATTTTAACCTGAAATTAAGCCTTCGAAAATGAAAATGTCGTAGAATATTCAATATTTCAATTTTGAACTATTTGTTTTGGAAATGTAATTTAAAATTGTATAAATACTAGGGTTTTGAACTTGATCTATTTCAAATTTTAGACTGATTATAAGGGATCTTAACTTAAATTTTTAGTGTTTTACGCTCTTTTGTTTGTAAGTTATTCAGTCTTGAATATTAAAAATTTTTTAAATCTTTTTAATTTAATATTGTTCCATTTTGAACCACTCCTTGAAAATGATAAAATCTTCAATGTCTTTAAATCAAAATTGATGAATTGAAAATACTGTTAGTTTTTAATTTAAAAAAAAGGTAAGCTATCAAGACTTTTAAATTGAATGTTTATAATTTTTCAAGGTTAGAAAATAAAATTGTCCAGAAATTTTTTGTAATTTAATTTCAAATTATTCAATTTGGAACGCTTCTATCCTTCTATCCTTTATAATTATTCAAATACATTAAGGCTCTGCATTTAGAATTGTTAAATAATGACTTTTAGTTCCGTCTAAAGTACACGGAATAGAGTTATTATATACATTTGCATAATTATTGTTTAAAAATTAATCAGATGCATTGATTTAAAATTATTATTGAAAAATCGATATGACATCATTTTTGTCATTTTGTGATAGAAAAGAAATATCAAAATAACATAATAATTCTAAACGTGCAAAAAAAACAAAAGCTTCATAGCGAGTGTAATTAATTATCGATAATGAATTGTAATGAATACCGCAAACAGAAAACCAATTTTCAAATATTAGGTTCAACAAATTTTTGAAAAAATAATTGATAGTTCATAAATTTGAATTAAATGCGTTTCAAATTAAAAAATTGTTGTCAGAAGCTCTCAAAATTATATAATGTCAGACTAAAATGTTGAAATTTAGACAATTTCATCAGAAAGCAGTTGAAATTGTATCATTTCTAATTCATAGTATTTAAAATGGATAATTTTGTTTTGAATTGAAAAACCTCTAAATTGAATAATTTCTGTTTTTTATTTCGAAAATAAGACAATTTTAAATCATTACAAATTGAGTATTTTCACGTTAGAATTTTGAAACCTGGATCATTTAAAATTCAAAGAAATTGAAATTGTATTATTACTATTTAAAATTTCAAAATGGTAAATTTTTAATTCAAATAATTTCAAATTCGAAGCGATTCAAATTTGATAATTTGAAATTGAAAACTACATTGAGTGTTTCAGTGTCAAAGCTACTAAAATTCTGAAATTTTAAATTGTTTTCTATGTGTGAATCCCGTGTAGAAAATTGGTCATGGCCCAAACAGGGCCCAGGCTTGGCAAAACTAAGCCCTGGCCTGGCGATCTAGCCTGGGCCAAGCTTGAATGAAACGCCAAATCTGGCCAGGGCCAGGTTATATTGCCAGGCTCGATCGCCCAGCTTGGCCCAGGCTTGGCCCTAGTTTATTATCGATTCCCAGCCAGTTATCATTTCTCAAACTACTACCAGAATCTGTGGTAACCTCAACTTCGGCGACATGGTAATTTTCATTTTCCCTTACAAGATTCTGATTTATAATATTTTCTCCAATGATCTAATCCACATTTCCAAATTGAGGTATTTCATTGATTATTTCGCCGGGTTCTGATTCTTCCTCATCATCTGCGTCATCATCATCTATATACAATAATTTTTCAATTTACGTCCGCCATGCTTGTTTTGTAAATTAAAGTTTTAAACATCATTACATACATCAACAATATATTTACATTCGATAATTCGATGAAAAAGTTTTCTCAATTTGAGGTTAGAAGTCACATGTAATCTTGATGTGAAAATATTATTTATAATTAATATAAGTACTTACTTGTACTTTCAACGCGTAAAAATGGGATACTGCCGAGTGCTCGATGCCTCCGGACTCTCAGAGTGCTTTTTATTTTAGGCATTTTTATCGCAATTTAATTTCAATGATGATTTGTATTTTGTTCATCGACCATCATCATCAGCACCATTACCACTATTCTCAATCACTCACACAAAATTTATAAGTTCAGTTTGGCTCAAATTATGACTCGAATTACCTGTCAAGATACTTTAAGAATGTTAATTTATACCAAATTAGCCACTTTTTAAAGATTCACACTCGACACTCCAAAGTAATAAGTAAACAAAGAGAATAGTACTACGCCATCTGTCGTCAATTTTTGGAACTTTGACACTAGCTGGGCCCAAACTCGAGCCATTGCAAAATTCGAGCTAGATCCAGGCTAGGGGCGCCCAGCCTGGCCCAAGTCTGGAACATGGAACAAACTTGGCGATTTCTGCACGGGATGTAGCGTTCAACATAAGAATTCAAAAATCTAAAATTGTAATCATTGAAAATTAAAGAAATCATTCAATTACTAAGGTATCAATTTCAGATAATTTAATTTTTATGTATTTTGATTTTAAACAACAAAATTTTTAACTTTTTAATTTTAAATCATTTGATTTGTAACACTTCATTAAGAATTATTATTAGTCATTCTTGAAATTTTGCATTTAAATATTTTTCAATTTTAAACAATTAATTTTTTTAAATCTTCAACTAAACATCCAATGTCTTCCAATGTCCAATCCTTCCAATGTCTGACTCCAAATAGAATCTTGAAACTAAGTCGTTAAAAATAATTAATTTTTAAATTGTGTATCACGATTTTTAAAATTCAATCATTTTAATCTAATGTGCAATATTGATAACATGAAAATCAACGAAAAATCATTTTCATGTTGCTTCAAGTAGGAGTTGCGAGACAAAAAACACGCGAAAATTAAGCGAGCGAAAACATATGATTTTCAATGCGGACAAAGTGAGTGAATGAATTCGAAGATTATTGTTATTAAACATGCAAATAATGCCTTAAAATTAGAATATGAAAGGGTGGTAATTGAAATTTGAAAATACCTTAGAAATAAAAATCCATTTGGAACGTTAATTACTTTTTGCACCTTTTGGTTGAATTAATTTGCATGATTTCAATTATCATCTCTTCCAGATTGAAACAATGAAACCGAAGAACTCAAACCTTTGTCTGCATAATTAATTATTAAATAAAATCCTCCTAATCCATAATTCCATAGAATCGACTTTGATTACCTTCCACAAAAGGAAAGGAATTATCATCTGGAAGGGAACACTTAAACACGAAACGTGCGTTTTCAGTAGATCAAATTAAGTTTCTCGGAGGTCTGTAGTGTGCAAAATAATGATGTTTGCCGAGGGACAGATTTCGTGGTTCTTTTTGTACCGCGGCGGTTGTCCACGTGCCAAAGGTGCGCTCCTCTGTAGTTTCGAAGTTGCGATTAATCTCAAGATTAAAGCGAGAAACTTACTCGACCGTAATTGATGCCGGGGAGAAAGGTAGGTGCACCACGAGGGAGGAAGTGAGAGGGAAGAAAGGACAAATAAGAATGGTAATTATTGTAATCTCGACGCTAGTGGGAGGACAGCTGGGAGGTCCTGCTACTCCTCACCTCCACAGCTCTTTGTCTATAATGTAAGATGCTGGCAAGGATCTCTCCATCATCTCGGTAGGTCTCTCACCCCTTAATTTCTATCATTACCCCGCTTATGTGTATACCAGAATTCCCAACATTTTACCCACAGTAATTGAATTGATCTCGCTATCCTACATTTAGTTTTGAATTTGTATTCCCCAAACGGAAAAACTTGAGGTCAATCTCATTCAAAAGAAAACCGGATTTATGGTCAACAGTTTCGCGATTGAATTTGAGTCTAAAATGCATCGGATTTTGGTTCAAAATAACTCTGACGTGGTTCAAGTTCAATCAAAATTCAGTTCAGTTTGAAACAAATTCAGGGTGCATAAATTATTTGAAGATTTTTTCTTAAATTTTGAACCATGTACTCCCCTTTGTGAGGGTCCTTAGTTTTTTACCCCGCCCTCACCTATCTTAAGTGGGGGAGGTGGTGAAATCTGACTTTTTCTTATGAGTTAACAAAGACGTTCATCCTTAAACCAAGTAGTTGTATTTTTCACCAAAAACGATGCATTCACAAAAAAATGCAATAGTTGATATTTTAACCAAGAGAGGATTTAAAAAAAAATCTAAAACAGTTCAATTTAACAAAAAATATGAATTCACAACAAAATAGTTGAATCCTAAGCTAGAAAGATTCATTTTTAACTAAACAGTTACATTTTTACCCAAAAATATGAAATTTATACTAAAAGAGATGAATGTTTAAATCTAAAATAAAAATTTTAGGCAAGAGTTGAATTTTTAATTAAGAAAGATTTTTTATTCATTAAAGAAGAAAAAATGTATTTAACCATTTTCATCCAAAAAGTTGAATTTTTAACGAAGGAAATTGATTTTCTATAAAAAAAGACGAATTTTCAACAAAATACATAAACTTTTCACTAAATAGTTAAATTTTAAACGAAAAGTATTAATTTTCTACCAAAAAAGTCGATTTTTTAACTAAATAATTGAATTTTTGACTAAGAAAGATAAATTTTCAAATAAAAATGAAATAGTTCAATTTTCAGTTAAAAAATTAAAATTTAACAAAAAAAAAAAAGAATGATAAACAAAATAGGGAAATTTCGAACCAAAGAAATGAATTTTAAACTACAATAATGAATATTCAACGAGAAAAATAAATTTTTAACAAATTAATTTAACTTTTGACCAAATAGTTGAGTTTCTACAACATTTTTTAATTTTCGAATCAAAAATACGAATTTTTTTACAGAAAAGTTGAATTTCGGAACCGAAAATGTGAATTTTGTGTAAAGAAGGTAATTTTTATCTGAAGCAGATTGATTTGTAACCAGACAGTTGCAGTTTTAACCAAAAAATTAAATTTTTACCAAAAAAGATGATCTTTCAAAACAAAAAAGGAGAAAAATTTCAATCAAATTGTTGAATTTTCGAGTAAAAAAGACAAATTTTCAACAGAACAGTTGAATTTTCAACCAAAAAGGATGACTGAAGCCTGTGACAAATAAATAGGAAGTTTTATCATTTATAGACTAAAGAAGTTCAAATAAACGTTGACGTTAATTTTTAATACTTTTCAAATATTTGAACATTATAAAATCGTACCTTTGTAAAACTAAATACTTATTGTTATTAACTTGTTTTGTTTTATAAGTTTATAATATCATAGTAAGATTTTAAGGGGTTTGGAGCATATCTCGCGGTATCTTACACGGGGGTGGCAGGGGTTACAAATTTCAAAGAAAAACCATACGTAACTTGTGGATGACATCTTATTTGTTTATTTATTATTATTTTGAGAATTAATAATTATTACAGTTAATATTAATACTAATATTACTAGGTACTATTAATATTTTGAGACACATTACAAGTAATACTGTTACAATTATCAATAATGTAATTTTTTTTCCACATTTAACGCATTAAGTACCATACAGTAAGTACTAGATAGCGCTGACAAACAGCTGTTTCCGATAACATCTTTTTTCCTGTTGTTTTTGGTGAATCGCAGACTTGAAAATATTTTACGTTAGAAATGATTTTGATCAAGTTTCCCCCTCCCCATCCGATGTAAGACAGCATAAAAGAATCATTGGCCTCATTCCATACACCCATACTAACCCAAAAAACTACGTAATATATGCATGGCCACTTATATAAAAGATCATGTTTGCTTTGCGCTAATTGGATCTGAAGTTTAATGAATTTGTAATTTGTAATCCAATTTATTAAATAAAATACCTCCACTTTGATTTTATATCAATATGATCCAGTTTTGTCCATCCTCATATCTTAACTTGGAATAAATTAAAGAAATAGTATGAAATGACCCGAAAGAGAATGTCTGACTATTGTTACCCTTTTCTACTTAAGATGCAGAACTAAATGGTGGATTAATTTTATGAATGCTTTTTAGATAATGGGGTAAATAACAATGTTGGTTTCAGGCTCTTTGAACTATGCAGTGTAAAATAATCAAGATGTCCTCATTTCTAGGACAAAACGTATCGAGATTTACCTTCCGGAATGAAATAGCGAAGGTAGGCTATTTTGGAACATAACAAGCAGTTTAAAAAACGATAAGGAGTCGGTTTTCTTATCCTGCACCTGGGATGTTTGTGATAAGAGCCGGTGGTGGAATTTCAAGAAACCTGCGCTCATCGGTCGAGTAATCTTGCTAGCAGGTTTTAGTTCTGCCTCTAACATGCTATTGGCCATGACTAAGCCACGCCTGCCTTACCTGTCGAGTCAGAGGTAGTGGTGGTAGATTTACCTGAGTTTACCTGAAGCTGACGTCATTCAAGTCACGCCACACTTCCCTCTGCCTGAGCCAGTTTTGCGTTTCACATGATGCTTTTGTGACATTTTTATGGGTGTCTAAACACCCTTAACTATGTAATTTTGGAACCCCATGTAAGGTTGAAATATCCAAATGATGAATAAATGAACTGATGAAAAATGAATATGAAGATACATTAACTTATAAATTTTCAAATTATGCTTTTTTTAGGCTGGTTAATAATAATAATAGATCTGTTTGAGGCCTTTACCAGTGGGCAGATGTTAATTTTATAGCAAAGGTATTTCTGGTTAGATAGCCTATCAGCAGGGTCCTACTACATCGTAATTATTTTTTTTCTTTTCGGGAAATAATTAAAAGATGTCAGGAAATAAGTAATAGAGCGAATCCATTTCAAATCATGTTTGCTGGTGAATATGACATGTTCAGGCTTAGGTTGTCAATGGAATATATTTTTATGCGTGGAAAATAAGGAGGCATGTATTTTTTCAAATAACATAGTGATATTTTTACATTCCTTCACGAATATTTTAAATTTGTGAGGGTGAATGAGCTTTTTTCTTCTAATTTTAGATATTATGGTTTCTCTTGTTCCAGTTTAGCCAGTTTTTCGCATTATTTTTATATAAAAAGTAATGAAAAAAATGTTCCAATGATGCTGATTTTTTTAAGAAAAAAATTCAGTTGGTAGTTGTTTTACGCGAGAAAAAAATTATTTTTTTTTTTTTCAAAACTTTGCCCTTCTTGCAATTTTTAGATTTTTCTTGCTTCAGTTTGTCAAATTTCTCACTTTTCCGAAACCGATCAGAATACCAAAGACAAAATAAGAATGGTAAAGCTATTATGATTTTTTGTAAAATTAAAATACGCAATTTTCCAAAACATCTACCTTTTTCTGTTGTTAAAATTTTCCAGGGTGGTAGATAATATATGTATAGTAAACTTACCGTACATTTTAAACATGGGCTTTATCATATCTCACTGTTATTTTCTACTTCAAATCTGGAAAATATTATATTGGATATAACGATCTGATGTGTCAAAAAATGCAAATCTACAAAGAACGAAACCTAATTTTTTTAGAATTTTTAGAATATATTATCACTGAGTTTGAGCTCTCCAAAGTACACACTTTTCGTTTTTTCTACTGGGAGCCTCGTAAATTCGCATTTAACTTTTTGTCAAACACATTTGGGTTTATGTCTCCTTCAAGAAAATGTATGAATATTCGAGTAAAGAGGAATGAAAAATACGTGTATTTTCCATTTAAAGTTTCAACAGCTCTGGGGCACGTGTTAATATGAATCAATCTTTATTACATTTTGCACGAATTTTTTTATTTGTGTTGAAAGTTTTTAGGAGGGAGGGGGATGAGAAAATTCTGACATCGTCAAAATAACGGACACCCTAGTATGTAGAATATATTAGTAATTATTATTCTTAAACATGTAGAAAAAAAATCAAAGGTGGGGTTTTCAAGAAAATTTGTTTTCTTTTCTTTTAAATCGTAATGATTTAACCATTTTATATTACTTTTTCTTTTCTTTTTGTGGATTTCAACTCAACTCATTTCACCCTTAAATTGTTAAATTTTCGTAAAAATTGTAAAAATGTCACTATGTTAATTAAAAAAAATACGTGTCTATTTTCCACGTACAAAGACATTAATCCAGTCCGCAATGAATTTTTTGGAACCTATTTTCTCGCGTTTTTTAAAATAAATATGTGAAACGAAATCAAGATTTCGATTGAGTATAACCCTACTTATCGGCAATCTAACAGCAGATATCTCACTGGTAAAGGCCTCCAACAGATCTGTCATTAAATTCTAAAATAATTTTAAAAAGATTGAAATAAGAAAAGATTGAAGAACCTAATACGAAAATTTTGGTTAGAGTTCGTACTTCTAAATTTCTTAGCCTTTGTTTTGTTTATCATTACAAATTTTCTAGAACGTAAGTACATTTAAAATTAATACGAGTTAATATGATATGATTTTCTTCCATCAAACTTCAAAATTCAAAGGTAGAGTTAATTCCTATATAAGAAAACAAATTTAATTCGGAAATTGTTTGTACATTTAAAAAAATTTAATCTCGACATATACAGACTTATCTTTCCGAATTTTACAGATTTAACTTTTACAATTTCCTAAGCCCTTATTTTTATGTTCATTTTTTATATCCTGTATATTAATATATTATTGGATACTGTTTAAAAATTGGAATATTGTATCAAAATAAAATTGGTTTAAATTATTTATATATAAAAAACTTATTAAATATTTAACATTAGGTCGCAAAGTTGAATTATTTTAATTTTTGTATATAATAAATTATAATTTTGTATATAATTATTTCTGTTTCAAATAATGGAGAAATAAAATACAATATTGCGGTATAGAATTCTTGCATGCAAAAGCGTGTAGTACTTGCATGAAAATTCATGAGGTCTGAACTTAAAAGGGCTGATATCCATATGCACAGAAAATGGCGTCGTTAATATTAAACGACGCCTATTATGGTCGACTATATACGAGACGGCCTAGGTGCATGTATTTCCGTATTTCACAATCTAGGTAAAACGGGTATATAAATGCATGTGTGATACACTCATTGTGAGTGAACATTCTTTCACATGCATGGGTCATTACTTTATTTATAATAACAATATGAAAGGGAGACACTCATGAGAATAGAGCTTCAACATTGTTGAATTCATGTTTAATCAATTACATTTATGCAATCTCGAAGAGAATAGAGTGTAACAAATCTAATAAGATTTTATGAATATTTTATTAATACTGCTTTCTATTTATTTCTCTCAGTTATAATTTTTAGAAATGTACTATTTCATACTTGGAGATTTTAAATGACGAATGAAAACAAGATTATGCACTGATGAAAGATATTTTAGAAAGAATGTGAAAAAATCGCAACACTCAAATTTATGGATTTTATGCAAATTTTATGATTTGCAGCTTGCCTAAAAAGTTTGAATTTTAACCATTTTTTTAATTTTACCCAGTTATACTTGACCTGATTATACTCGACCCGGTTATATTTGGATGGGGCGCTTCATACTAGATAGAATGAATTAGGAAATATCTACACGTACCGAAAAAATCTGACTATTTGAACCGAAATTTTGTTACAAATAGCCCCCTTTTCAGCTCTATTTTTACCGAAAAAATCCGGCTATTTGTACGAAAATTGCGGTACCCGTATCGAATTAACAGCTTTTAAGCTGCCTTTACTCTCGAACTAATAATAATAATATTAAGATGCCTACAGCTGTCTGATCAGTCTCATCCGTATCTACTTATCACATCAGTGACTTCAGCCAAGACACGATTTTTACAAAACTATTAATTAATTATTTTTTTCTAAACTATTAATTCATAGTCGCAAGTTTTTCCTTTAAGAAGATTCTGCTTGAACCTTGATTGTAATTATACCTACAATATTTTATATTGAAGATATGATGAAAATCTGTAGGTCTGAAAATTTATTTTTGATGTATACCATTAAGCCATTTCCCTTTCGGGGTAGGCGTGACACTACCCGATTCGGGTAGTGTTTCTAGGTTGATAACTTGTAGTAAATAACTACAAGTGTGGGCTCACATCGCATAATTATGAATTTCAAAAAGCTCGTATTCACCTAACATGTCTACTAACAACAAACGGAACACTACATGGCAAAATATTTTATGCGTACTTGATATGTACATGGTGTTAGCAACATTGCTCTTTAACATGCGAGGATAGTAATCCTTGCTCGCTATTATTTCGAGTCATTTCATTCGAAGGGTGTGACGGAACTGTAATTTGAAAAGAGCGATTAATCCGAGATAGGGAAGGGATATGCCGCCATTAGCGTTTCTTTTTCTCCTTTTCTCTTTCTTGCTGAGCATTCATGCCAGTGTTTTCAAGCAAGTTTCAACAGGCCGATAACTACAGTAATTGGCTTGCAAATCCTGTAAATCGATACGGGCATTCGATACATAGGTGCATACTTAGATCTGGTTCGGAAACGGCAATGGCACCGAATTATAAAGAGTTATGATATTATGCTATCAAACCAACGATCACACTTACTGGTTACACGTTCGTAAAACACCAATTGAAATGTTATACGTAAATGGACGGAGGCAGCCTTCAAGTTATATCTTATTTTAATTTTAATATGGTGTTTAAAAGGTCAATGGAAGAGAACTTTTTTTTGTAATTACATAATTTATTCCTTAGCAATTTCTTGTAGGGCAATTAATGAAAAAATGGGAAATCAAGAATTTCCATGAAGTAATAAATAAGTCAGGGAGAAATTTGTTGCTGGCAGAGTACTGTGTTAGAATATTTACGGTACTGTTCCATTACTGAAAAACCCTCAATGATAAATTTATTTTTTACTGCTCCAGTACTAACTTAGTGCAATAAGCGGTACTGGCCCAGTACTGTTTACTCTTGTTATGGCAACTCTGGCTTGGTACCAGGCCAGTGCCAGTATTGGCCTGTTGATACTGCGCCAGTTGTTGGCTATAACATTTTTTTACAATTAAAATCGTTTTATTCATCAAGCCATTACAAATATTCATCTACATTTTCTTACGATCAAGATACCCAAAATTTCAAAATTAAAAATGTTAATTTTGGAAAAGGGTTAGAGGCGAAAATGGAGATTCGCAATCTGTTGTATGTATGTTGATTAGAATTAATCATTTTCTGCTTTAAACTGCATATGAATAAGAGCTACTTTGATGTGGGTGATGACAGGAAGGATCTCAAGAAAATAAGGCTGAAAGAAAAGCTTCCTGCATAATAATCGAGAAAATCGAAATTTCCGCATTTCTGACAACTGTTAACAAAAAACAACACATTGAGATAGCAATTTTCGTTTTTTAATGCACAATGCAAATCTGTATGCCAAGACCTTCAATTTTAGCCATCTTCGACTCCAATCGAACTACAACAAAAGCTAGTGATATAAAAAAGGAAATTTTCTCATTTTTCAATCTTTGATAACAAACAAACATCAGCATGCCACAGCAAATTTTATTTAAAAAATCACATCTAAACGTTAAGACCATTAATTTGAGGCATTCCCCAAAAAATTGGACTAATAGAAAAGCTCCAAGCATGTAGTGGTCTAAGAACGAAATTTCTGTGTTTTTCTTATTTTTCAACTTTTATTAACCAAAACAAAGCCATATAACATGGCAAATTTTATTTTTTGATATACACCGACCTATCAAACGCTTCAATTTGAACTATCTTCAAAGACAATCGATCTAAAAGAAAAGGTTCCAGCATTATGGTCTCAAAAATGCAATTTCCTCATTTTTCAATCATCGTTAACAAAAAAACATCAACATGACATGGCAAATTTTTTCGTACACCTCTGTATGCCAAGAGCTTCATTTTGAACCATACCCGAAAGAAGTTGGAGTAATAGAAAAGCTTCCAGCTTAAAAGCTTCCAGGATAACAAAAAAACATCAGCATGATATAGCGGATTTTATTTTCGTCAGAAACATTTGCATGCAAAAACCTTTAATTTGAGATACCTTTGAAGAAAATTGGATAATTTGTAGGGTATGATAAACTCTGTACAAAAAAGTGCAGCTCACTATTAATATAATGGCTCATTCTACTCAAATGAACCTTCTCGACGTCTCGTTTATTCTTTTCAACATTATTCATTTTCAAGTATCACAAATGTTCGTAGTAGCAATTGTGCACGTCAGTAATAGCAGGAATAAATTTGTAATCGGTTTACATAAGTTGAATGTATGTGGGAGCTTCCAAAGGGTCATCTCTGAAGCATTTTTTCCATATCTCCAACATGATTTTTAACCATCGTAACGTTTTTTTATTGGAATGTCCTGCTTTTTAAAATTTTTTAAGCAGTATGCTCTGAACCCTTCTTAACAATAAGGGCGTTAGAACTTTCCCTTCAGGTCTTCCTCAAAATATTATAACATTGCATTGTCATACATTAAAAGTATGTATTATTTATTTTACAACCATATAAGTCTATATATGTGAAATTTTTGTTCATAATGCATAATTGAAATCATTAGTTTGTCGCGAGTTAAAATTCCGATTCATATTCGAAGCCTTGTTTTTTAGAGATCAACAAAATAATTTCAAATACTTTGACTACAATCGTGTTGTTTATAATATTAGGAAATGTAAGCACCTGGTCATCTCCGAAACCTGGCCATCATCTCCGGCATCTCTTGGCATTACTCTATAGTAGTTCTAAGACTATGCGTTATAAGTATTCGAATATTTAAGCTTAACAGTCCCTACATATTATTTGTCAAAAAATCGGTTAAATGAAAAAGGAGTCAGAACTGGTGCGACGCAAAACAAATCCTAAAATGAACCTCAAATCAATATTTAAAAAAATTAATTTTGCACAAATCTTTTTTTTACATTTGAAGGTCGTATGAATTCATTCGTTAATTTTGATCAAAATCAGTTGAGTAGGAAAAAAGTTATAACTGATGCGGTGCAAAACTACCTCCAAAATGAACCCTGAATCAATATTTAAAAAAATTAATGTTCCGCAAATCTCCTTCTCACTTTGGAAGGTCATATAAATTCAATCAATTCTTATCAAAATCGATTGAATAGGAAAAAAGTTACAATTTTCCCGTGCAAAACTACCCCTAAAATATCAATATTTTTTAGAATTGAATTTGCGCAAATTACCTTATCACTTTCGAAAGTCACATGAATGTATGTCAGGGAGAAAAAATTCTTTTTAACTCGGTTTTGCCCGCTTTTTCTATTAGTCCCTTAGTTATCATTAGGGGTATTGCCTAGGAAACGAGCTTTCTATAAGGCTCAAGCAAATCCTTTTATCCTGCTTCAAATTACATGATGAAGTGATAATATATATGGAAGTGTCTACGCGTACCGAAAAAATCCAGTTATACGTACTGCAATTTCCATACAAAAAGCCCCCTTTCCAGCTCCCCTTATTTGTACCGAAAAAATCCAGCTATTTATACCGAAATTTCGGTAAACGTAGCCACAGCCAATATATATATATATATATATATATCAATTACAGTCATCTAATTTAATGTATTAACATCTGAATTTTTGATATGTCAATATTAGTTCCATGTACAGAAGAAAGTACCTTTTGTAAGAGTGAGCAGCCAGCTGGGTAATTGGGGCTGGGGTAAACTCACCATCGCGTCGTGACTCAAAAATTTCTTCGGCGGAGCCGCTAGACGCAATAATGCCTCTATCAGTCTGACAGAGAAGTATTTGAGTTGCCACGGTGAGTTTACCCCAATCTTAGTTACCCAGATGGCTTCTACCCTGTTTGACCCATTACCTGCAACAACCACCAGCATTTTCTGTGCGGCCTTCCGTACGCATTTTTCTTATAATTTAGCAACATTCACAGTTTCACCCACTAACTTCTGTAAGTCGAACCGTCAACTGAATTGTGTGGCACTGCAAGATTGACTGAATTTTCAGAAAAATGCGTCAGGAGGGCCGCTTGACTGGGTTGCACAGTAAATCTTACAGGGTACTTTTTCCGTGTGGAAGAGATAACATGGTGATACTGGATGTCTCCCATGAAGTTGACTGAGGGGTTTTAGTAAAAGGGTGGGGGAGGGTGGCTTTCCCCCCAGGCAGCCTTCATAGTCAGCTCCATTGTGAAATGCTCATTCGAGCAAATGCACATTGGTACTACTCTGAACTTTCACCTCAACGTTATCTCTATACTGGGTGTTTTTTAATTTGCAAAACTCAACTCAGTTTCTGTTACACTTTGATTTTTTTAATCAACTTGTTCATTTATAAATTAGTTTCTTATGCAAGTAGAAAAATATTTGAATGTCACAACAAAACGTTTTGGTTGCGTCGGTTTCCATAAAAGCGACAACATTATTTTGTCTTTCCAAAAAACTTCGATTTATTAACAAACCTATTGTTAAACCAACAAACATTGTTTGTTATTCAAGCAAACCTTACATTTTGTTAGCGCAACAAAATTTTTGTCAGGTATACATATAAACAAAAGGTTTGTTGAAAGAAACAAATTTTTGTTACTCCTACAGTAACCCAATCGTTTCACAGAGCGAACTAAACATTCTTCTCAATGATGATTTTTTATTAATTTCATTTTATAATTTTATATTCAATAAAAATAATAGAAAAATTTTGTGTACATATCCATCTTTTCCTTCCGAGGGAAATTCAATCGCGTAATGAAGCGTAACAACGCGTATTAACACGTAATAGTCGCGCAATATTGGGTAATAGTATCGCAATAGTGAGTATGATTTTCGTTTACAATGTAGTTTTGTTACTTTTTTTGCACACTCGATTCTCCGCATTAAAATTTTAAGTTCCTCAAACTTCTCGATTTTTCAATTTGAAGAAGCTTGAACAAAGCTTGCTACTGATCCATATTAATGCACACAGAAAAAAACTAGGCTCAATTTTGTTGCGTCTTATTTTTATCAGGTCTTATTTCAGTGGTTGATGCGACAACTTCATGTAATTTTCTTTTGTTTAACAACTCAAAATGACCCCATTTTTTTGTGCATATATACACTCAGAAACCGATTTGGTTGAATCAAAAAAAGTTATGTTAGTTTAACCATAGAATATGGTTATTATATGGATAACAAAATATTTGGTTGAATCAAACAAAAGTTGTTTATATACCATTAATCAAACAAAAGTTGTTTGATTCAATCAAATCTTCATGTATATCCAAGAAAATAGCTTTTTTGGTGCAGAAATTTTTTTGTTTGAGTGCACTTAGAAAACATTATTAAATTATTAAAGGCCGTGTCTGGGTTCACCAAAAGTCGGTGAGTGTAGAACAGATATTTTCGGTGAGCACAGGGGAGCTGGAAAAGGTCGGCTATGGTCACCGAAATTCTGTGGGCGTAACACAAATGTTTTCGGTGGGGCTAGACACTTCGTTAATGGAATATACAAGTTAGTTGTTAATTAAGATTTTTAATTAATAATTGAATTACCAATTGTTATAAACAATGTATTTAATTAATACGCAACTGTAAATGGTTTTTACTTGAATAAGTGCTTTTTTATTCTAACTGCTTTAATTGTACCTCAACATTGATATTTTGAACAAATTTTATAGAAAATTTAAACATTATTATTGTTAATAAAAGATAATATTAAGAAATGCCACAAATGAACATTTCTTTGTGGTAAAAATTGATTTTTTTCATTAAAGCATCTTGAAAGATAGTTAATATTAATATTTCAGATACATGTCACATCAAAGTTATAATTTTTATGAATGTCATGTTGTATCTGAATTTGGTGTAGTTCATGAACGTTATATATACTTATAGTGTAAATTTACGTGATAAAACTTTAATACGCATCCTTACCAAAAATATTTCTTATCAAGATTTATAAAAAAATTTCAAAGTATTACTTTAATTTATGGCTAGTTGTTTGAATTTAGTTGTGATTTAAATTTTACTTCAACTGATGCTAAAATAAAAATGTATTATTTAATTATAACTATAAATAATGAAATTTTCACAGTTTCTTCCCTGATATTGACCTATTTCACTGTGTAAGTGAATTATATTGCTGCGATACTCTTCAATAGCGTCGTAATATTCCGTGTGGAAAAAATCGTCTGGCGTTGGCCCGGCCCAGACCAGACCATCTGGTTTCTAGTCTTGACACTGGCCAGGTGGTCTCGCCTGGGCCCGACCAAAAGTGTAGCACTTTTTTTGACTAGCCCTAGGCCAGGCCGCATGGTCAGCCGCTAGTTGTGGGCTGGTCAGCCGCTAGCTGGACTCCGCATATTTTTTTAATGATTTGGAAACAAAACATTCTTCACTATAAGTGTATTTAGCTGATCAGTACCTAGTGTGAATTTCTTATTTTCTATCATTTTGTACACTGTGTAACTTTGTAAAAATATGTTTGAAAAAAATGTTCTGATCGAACTTGGAACTTTTTTTGGTCTTGGATAGCTGATCAGCGCCAGTCCTGGGCCAGACCAGATCTTACAGACCAAACTTAGAGCCTTATTGTTCTTAGATGGCTGAGCAGTGCCAGCTGGGCTAGATCAAACCTTCCATACTAGACAGTCTAGATAAAATCAAATCTGGGCCAGATCAGATCTTCCAAACTAGACAGTTTAGATAAAGCCAGATTTAGGCCTGACCTGTCACCAGACTGCCACGACATTTTTCCACACGGGATTCGCGTAATAATTGTGTAATAATGCGCAGTAGCTATTACTCCGTACGGGTTTTTAATAAGTGAATTTTCCTTCGTTCTTTTCCTAGCATTTAATTGTTTTCATGTATTCTTAGTACACAAATTGTAGGAATTTTTGTGAAAGTTTATGTATAAGATTAGATTGAATTTATTCGCTCTACTTTGGAAAGTAATTTTTGTTTTGTGCTGGGAATTTTCATTTTGAACACCCTTTAGATTTTTCTGAAGGTAACTCTCATCGACGTATGTTTAGTAGGTACGAGATACATTTGGGTACCCTGCAGTGCGTGTATTTACATATCAAAGTGACGTCCTCGCACCCAGCTTCATGCCAACGTCGACATAATACCGAACGAGGGCTGAACGAGATTCGCCGACGCGCATCTAATCCGGGAATGCTCTATTTTCAGATTTAAGGCTATTTGCGAGCGTCAAATGGACCGTACAAGTCGATCCTCTCTTTGTGGGATAAAGTACTTAAATATAAATTCAAAAAATACGGAATATAATAAGAAAAGTCCTCTTTTGTTTAACAAATTTGACGCACATTGCACTCTTCAACCAACAATGTTTAATTTTCGAAATATTCAAAACCAAAAATACTCTCGACAATTGATCGAAAATTTGCTCCATATTTTCGAGTCAAAAAAATTATCTTTGCGAAACTCATAACATGTTCATTATGCGTCACACTGGTACAGTAGAATTTTCAACCAAAGGGATGAATTCTGATTCAAAAATATAATAGTAGACTTTTAAAACAAAAAGAAGTAACTTTTCACCAATAATTTTCTAATTGTGTTCTGTCAATTCAGTTCGCATTTAATAAAAAAAAAAACAGAAAAAACGAAAGAAGGTGAAGTTTCTTGAAAACAGGTTAAAAAAAGGAA
This sequence comes from Andricus curvator, assembly GCA_932195095.1. Classification (NCBI taxonomy): domain Eukaryota; kingdom Metazoa; phylum Arthropoda; class Insecta; order Hymenoptera; family Cynipidae; genus Andricus; species Andricus curvator. Next base: position 310,463 of record CAKNYM010052753.1, on the reverse strand, counting down.
CTCTTGAAAAAAGGGTTAAAGAGGGCAATAGGAGAAAGAGGGTGAAGTCTGCATTGGACTGTAATTTTGGATACATGGATTTCCTATAGGGTTGATTTGATAAAAATTTTACGTAACAGTATCGTTTTCCCCCCCCCCCCCCCATATGTAACAGATCGTAGCATCTCCCCACCAAAAAAAACTGTTACGTACTTTATGGATGGCCCTAAACATAAAGATATAGTTGTTTTTTTTTCAAAATCAGGAGAACTTATTATACACAACATAAAAAATTGGACTGCTACATAGTTTTGTAGATAATAGTTGCATTAACAGCTGCAGTATTTTTATTTCGTTGAGTAAAATGAATTAAGATTGATTCCTGCATATCCAAATGTATTTTCTACTATTTATTGGATTTAAAACAAAATTATTCATTCGCGATATATATAAAAATTTTTTGGAAAAATTCCTTTCTTGCAATTTTTTTACCAACAATAGTGTTTTTGTAACTATATAATAATTAGTGGGTTGATTTATTATAAGTTAGAGAGTGAAAGACAGCTTTAAAGATAATAAATTCACACCATCGAGTAAAACGACCCCTATCCGAGTACAACCGAGCCAAACGCTACCTAACTGCAACGATCGCACGAGAAGCACTTTCATGCACCCAAGTGGACACAAAAGATAATTGAGATATTGATACTGATATTTGAGACTGAACTAAAATTATTTCAGACAACTCAGAAACTAATACAGTCTATCAAGGCATCTAGTAGGCAAGCAAACTATTTTGCAGTTGCCTTGAGCAACAGGGTAAAATTATTTACATTAGATGTAATAATTTCAATAGAATTAAACCCTTACCAGCAAAAGAGTTCAATTTTTAGGCTTCTTTTCTTGTATATTATTTTAATTCTATTATCATTTCCTATTCTTGTTAACATCAAGTTTTATTTTCAAAAATTAAAAATAAAATAAAATCAGTAAGCGGAACTTATCAAAACTTATAAAAACGCACACATGAACCAAAATCGACATTAATTAGTTACATGCGTCATATTTTTCTAGAGAAAATTTAACTGCTTTGTTTAAAATTTGTCTTTCTGGATAGAAAATTCCTCCATTTATATAAAATAATTTGTTGTTTCGATTAATAAGTCATCCTTCTTGTTTAAAAATTCATTTTTATTGATTGAAAATTAACTTCTTTGTTGAAAATCCAATTTTTTGGATTCAAATTTCAACCATTTGGTTGAAAATTTACCTTCGTAGAGTGAAAATTCAACTATTTGTTTAGGAATTCAACTATTTTGTTGAAAATTCATCTCTTTTGCTCCAAAATCCAACTACTTGGTTACAAATTTATCTTTGCTGGTTGAAAATTCATTTTTTTCAGTTTAAAACTCAACATTGTCTACAACATTCAATTTTAAGCTGAAATTTTTAGTTTAAAATTCAATATATTTCGATTTGAAATCTTAAGAATTAAAAGAGTTTCATAATAAATTAAATACAATGCATACCTACATTAGTTTAATTTGAAAGAATTATTACAATGAAAGATTGTAATAACGTCACAAAGACTTCAATATCGGTATAATCAGGTTAGTTTTTAGATTTTTAACCATCATTCTGTAGAAAAATATGGGGACATATCATCTCACATGCGGCAAGTCTCTCTGCGACATGTCACAAATGCGGCATCTCTATCTAGCGGCTTCTCTCCCGCGCGGCATTTTTCACAGTAAAATTGACATTTTTGCGGCATCTCTCACCGCACCCCTGTGACTAGCCAAAGAAATAATGTTGGTCAAACCCCTACCCCTTTTCCAACGTCTCGTGGGGGCGGGAAGGCACCCCTGTGACTAGCCACGGAAATAATATTGGTCCCCTTTCCACTGGTGAGAGATGCCGCTAGGTAGAGATGCCGCAGGTGTGACTTTCCGCAGAGAGACTTGCCGCATGTGAGATGATATGGACCCGAAAAATATCCAAAACTCGAAACTTTTTTCACAACTTTTTAAATTACCAATACAACACTTTTTAAGTTATTTAGGCTTCGAAATATTTACTAATATCCCCCTACCTCTGATGATCTATATTTCTATATTTGAAAACAGATTGAACAGGATGTAAAAAATATAAATCCTTTAGTAAAGTGTGTCAATCTTCTAAATTATTGTTAAAAATATAAATTTAATTGTTTAATAAAAGATTTAAGAAAATTGTATAACCTCGTTTTATTACATTTTATTAGCCTTTATTATTATAAAAATTAAAAATATTAAATAATTGGAGATATGTACTAATAATTTAAAAAAATTGTGAAAAATTAAGTTTTTTTTTAAATTTTTTTACTAGATGACACAGCTTTTTATACATTTTCATTTTCGAGGAGAGTATAGTTCCTTAGTTGCATGTTCCACTAGGGTGGTCCCAAAATTCGACATTCGATTTTTGGTGATCGATCCCTCCTCCCCCCAATTTGTTCGTTTTCTGGAAAAAGAAATAACATTTTTTTTTCTAATCGGTCCACATTGACCCATGCCCCCGTGCTTTCGAAATTACCACAGAGCCTTAAATGGGAAAACCTTGATTTTTGTAAAAATGGAGAAAAAAAGTATTCCTCATTAACCTTTTGTAAATTTAAGTTTAGTCACATCTTAAGAAACGTTCAAGGAATAATTGTCACGCAGTAGCTGTTAATTTTTATACCCCTATTCCCCTTGTATTCTGCCCAAAAAATGCCCAAAAAGTGCAAAAATTGTTTTCAACATGAATTATTTTTATCATTGAAGTTTATTGAATTACTTTTTGTTACAATAATTATTTTACCCCTGTTTATCGTGAAACGTTATTATTGAAAGAAATAAATGATACAGTTGATGAATGTCGAATGTAATATTTTTTTTCAAATATTTTTAGTAATCATTTGAACTATTTTTATTTGTTTTAACCATTTTTTCCCCTGTAAATCGTTTAAGTAATTATTGCCAAATGTCATTAAAAATATCACTCGTAACTTTCGTTAATTTTGTGTTATTAATTGGAGAAAATAATAACTTTCCACGATTTACAGAACAAAAAATCTGCCCGCTTCGCGGGCACATTCTCATCGCGCGCCTCGCGCGCGGCTCGCTTCGCTCGCAAGTTTCAGCGCGCCTAGGGCGCGCACCTGTTGGATCTCGCGCTTCTTGCTCGATTAGGTATTCATCTCGCGCTTCGCGCTCGATTATATGTTTATCTCGCGCTTCGCGCTCGATAATGCATTCCCCTCGCGCTCGGACACATTTGTCGTCTAGGTTTTCACACTTTGTGTGCTCGCTATTGCGCGCTTCGCAGGCTAATACTCTCTTAGTAAGCTTCATCGTTATGACCTGCTTTTGGTTTAATTATGTCAGTTTTACATAAAAATAAGAACTAATTTACTTAAGGTTCTATCGACCTTAAGGAACACATTCTCATCACGACACTCGCGCTTCGCGCTCGATATTTGGTATGATCATCATGTGAACCTCGCACTTCACGCTCGTTTCTGTTCATCGTATAATAGAAACCCAAAAGTTTGAGCGCGCTTGCTGCGCGCAATTTGGTCGTCGCGCTTCGCAACGACCATATGTTCAATGTTCTTCAGATAAAAATGACTAAAGTTGTATTTGATTTAAAATGAAGAAGGTAATTCCTTTACTTCAGCGTATATTTCCGTATCTTTATAATAAATCCTACAATCAGAAAGATTTTTTTCCAACTATCTGAAAAGGGGAGAAAAAAAGTATTTAAGTCGTTTTTGGAACATATATCTTGCTTTTTCATTCATAATCAAACCGATCCCTTGACTACCATGTGATTCCCTATCTACTCCTGACCATATTTCAAAACCTCAATCAAAGTTTCAGTCCATTCCGAGGCTACTTTATTGTTTGTATTATTCATGTTTAGATTGTACACCCAACTACCGCCTATATGCGCGAAATTTGTTGTGCGAGTCGAAATCATGCCCAAGTTAAGTAGTGATTCGTCGCATAGTGGAGAGTCCAGTTCTTACGTCAGTCCCACCAAAACTTCTGTTACGGGGGGAGGGGGGGG